>JABMBT010056302.1:0-12056 GCA_018906895.1 Odontocolon sp. PSUC_FEM 10030002
CATAAAAAATTTACCATGCACACAAGTAAAATTTACTTAATCTCAAATAAATTTTGTTTAAGAGTATGATAAAATTTTCATGACTGTTTTTGAATTATTTTCAAAGGCGGGATTTGTCCCTCGATTACTAAATAGAAGGGTAATTTTTACTAGAAACTTCTCTCCGTGTAAGAACGAAAAAGTGGATGTTCGGAGGAAAGAAAGATATCTGCCGGCCGGAGCTCAGCGGTGAAAATATCTGGGGATTCGTAAAGCAGAAAAATCTTTTAAAGCAAGATATCTTCGGATCTTGGACCAAGTCAGAAATAAAGGGTAGAGAGTTGACTCAGTACGTCGTAAAATTGAAGTACCCTGGGCGCTTCCAATGCTCTACAGTGCAACGGTGTCCCCAACGAACGAATGAAAGTTTGAGAGAGATAGCTCTGCAATTTTCCAATCTTCTCAGAAATCGCTAATATTTTTAGAGAAAGCAAATTTGCGTTCCTTGTAGAGTTAACGAATAGATGAAAGCACGCGAATTAGCTTTTGCTCAAACTATCGATTGTCTTTGAGAAAATACTTCGATTGTAAAAATGTCGATAAAATAGTTGTTTCGTGCAGATAATAAGAAGTAGATATACAAGGGGGTTTCTGTCTCAAGGAATCTTTTATCGGCATTTACCGACATCTTATCTCAGACACAAACCACCGGCGAAGTGGTCCACCCACCCACCGATAAGATGTCGGTAAATGTCGATAACAAATTCCTTGAGACAGAAACCCCCTTGTATATCTACTAGAAGATTTCAATCGAAAGTACACATGTAAACTTTGAGAACTATATTTTTTTATGGGTTCAAGACATTTTTTTTAAGCTTTAAAATTTTCAATTTGGGTTAGCAACTATTTAAAGGAGGAAAAAATGATAAAAAAAATACCTCTAGGTAGGCACATTTTGGTAGCATTTCTGATTATATCGCTCAGATATTCACATCATACACTGAACTTTTCCACAAAACAAGGATACTGTTGCAAGGTCGATATTTCGCAATTTAAGAAAAAACGAGCGTCACCGAATTTGTTTTAAAGAAAACTTACTCGAAAGGAAAGTTTCAATGTGTTCAGGCTTGCGCTTTGCAACGGCTCCACTCCCCGCGCATTGCTTTACCTATCCCCTCCGCATAAAATTTGCCCCCTCCCCCCTCATGAAACTTCCTCAAGAGACGTCTTTTTCTTCCTCGCATCTTCGTTATACTACTCACTCGTAACCCTTGAACGCGATTCTTCGTGCTCCGCCATAACTCGGATGACCCCCGGACCTCGCGCTACCCAGTCGAGGACCGAGAAAGAGATCGCGACTCAGCTTATACGAGTGCTCCGGCACTATTCACTCGCACGCCTCAGCATCTCTGGACCATATGGAGTAAACAGGAGAAGCGGGAGAAACGAAAGATACGAGATAGATAAAAAAAAGGAGAACAAAAAGTACTTCTCGTTGTCAGAAAATACCGGAAGGTCGTTACACGTGTGGAATGGTAGTGACCTGGACTCGAGGCAATGATGGGCGATGGTGAAAGGGGGGGGGGGTTACTTTCTGCACCAGTTGGAATATAATAGCGAACTTAAATTCCTTTAGCGTGAGTAGGTTTCGAATTGCATTTTTGTTATTCACTCTTCGCTTCTCGTTCAAGTTTCAAATCCATTTAAAATGCATCTAAACACTAAGTAAATCATTACCATAACGTTTATGTTATTGTACTTATTCCACAATTATCGAGAATATTTGTCTGTCCTTTGTCTGTCTGATTGTCCGTAATTTGACCCAGAGAATACTGCAACGATTACGTATGCAGTTTGCGCAGTCTCGCGCGGTCCCTAACCCGGCCGTGGGTGCCCGGCGATTAGTGCAGCGTTGAGCGAGTACGTTGGAAGAGAAAGAGCCCATGATCGAGATGATTAGCCGCAGCAACGGCACGATATTCCCTGCTGCGGGTGTACGAGTACACCCGGCTAGACCGCCGGGCCGTGCCGCGACTCGTCGCTTATTCAGTGTCGTCGCCGTTAGCCGTTGCTATTTTTAGCCCCCGGCAACACCGGAATAAATCCACTGGAATCCACCGGATAAATTAGGAGCAATTAAACCAAACGGGGCCGACGCGGCGCGTCGCGGCGTACTATACAGATCATGTGAAGTCTGTGTTTCGATTCGCTCGACTCTATCACTACGATAATTATATCTGTATGTATATATAGCGTATGAACTAGTGTATTAGTAGGCAATGGTATGATGCAGTATGTATACATATACGCTCTGTACACACACTTCTTTCTATGATTCTTCTTCTTCTTATCCTTCGTATCGCATTCTCCCCGTTCTTCTTACGAGCAATATTTATCTCTATGGAATTCCTCGTGGTCCGTTTTTCCCACGAGTCCCGCACGTCTATTCTATTCCGCAGTAATCTACAGTAATGTTTCTATAATTATGAGACGCACTCGTGGATCATTTCTTTTCTCGCCTGTTATCCATTCGTTACATTCAAAATGAGTCACCCCTATTATTACTTTTTCATTTTGTTACTTTCCCTTATACGAAAAGCGAAGCGATTCTCACAAATATCTGACAGAGATAGAATTATTTGAGATCTGAACTTATTCTTTAGTGCGGAAAGGGAACATTGGGTATCGACGAGTATTCGGCAGGACTAACGATAGAATCGTGAGGACTCGCGACAGAGGCAACGAAGCTAGAGCGACGATGAAACGCCGTTATCGTTGGTTATTTAAGGCCGAGAATTCCCGGGGCGTCTCGCGTTACGTAATCGTGCGACGCCCGCGGCCCCGGCGCGTTGCTGCTGCTGCCGCCAACGCCGTTGCTCTGCGTTGCTCTGCTGCTGGGCATGAATGGGAGTGACTCATCGCGCGCGCACTTTCGTAGCGTGTAAAACCGTCGACGCGAGAACGCAACCGAGAGAGAGAGAGAGAGAAAAGAAGAGACGGATAGAGAAATAAAACGGGCGTGTGAGCGCGTGCGCCAGCGCGTGCCTGAGCCTCTTCTGTTGCTTTTGCTTTTGCTTCTGATCGTCTGTTTCTCTTGTAGTATAACTACACCGATTTCTTTCCCGGGATACTGCTCGGAGCTAAGAGCTGTAACGCGAAATTCGTGTTTCTTTTGCTGTTCGGGAACGTGCGAATTGCGAGAAAACGATGTTTATTATTGACCGAGAATCTGGAGCATTGAGAGAGAGAGAGAGAGAGAGAGAATGAAGAATTAGAAAGAAATAACAAAAAAAAATTGAATTGCGTCACCGACACTTACGTGTTGTTATTGTTTTATGTGCCCATAACCCTAATCGTTATTTGCTGTTCGGTGTCATCGTTGCCGTTGTCACGGCGCCCAGCGTGCAACGCAACAACGACGACGAGGATTGCACTTTGTGTTGATCGTATACACACACACATCGTATGCTCGCATAGGCACAGACACTGGCTAAATCGGTGCTACCTGGCCCGAATAATAAAGCCAAGAATACTTCTCGGTGAAGTCGGGTCTCATTCGTCTCACAAATACGATACGATGAGACGCAGCTTAGCGATGCGTTGTAACTACCAGTCGGCACACACCCTGCCAGCTAACGCGGCAGGAATTCGTACGGTCTATACTATAACTACGTGATTTCCGACACGTAACGTCTGACCCGTCAGTGCTGTACCCTCGAAAGTACGAGAGAGCCCGATGATACTCGAGAAGACGGATACTAAGATCGTATTGATTTCCGCTAATTTTTCGACACAGGATGTCACGTATTTTATTTGAGAAAAAGTTTCACGGATAATCGATTTCGAAGAAGGATTTGAAAATTAGTATAAAATCAGAATTGCAGAAGGAAATAACAAAACTACTGCGATTCACATGAGATCGACGATATAGAGGATGTATAGAAAAGATCTCTCGGATGCTGCAACATTTCGGAATCGATTCCGCGATCGTCTGCTTCTTTTATATCGGAGTGTTGGACGAGAAATCGAAGCGGGGCAGGATAAGATGCAGAAGTAGGAGAGATTTCTACGGCGGGAATACGAGGAGCAGGCGGCGGAGCAGAAGGATAAAAGAAGAACGCAGAGAAGGACGCGCGGACAACATCTGCCGCGGGTGCAACAATCTCGAACACCTGCCGTCTGGTAGTCGCGTGCTCTGCTCTGCTCTCTCGACCGAGTGAACGAAGGCGAACCAAGGGCTGGCGCTCGCTCCTCTGTTATAGCTCTCTCGCCTTGTAGTTCCTTCTCAATCTTTTTCTTTTCTTTCTCTCGTTCCCCCCTCACGATCTTCGCGAAAAGGATAGAAGAATAATAAGTCGGCGTAGCCCCATAGACTGGCGTCCGTCGTCTTTGGTTCTGCTGCCATTTTCCCTTTATTCTTTTACACGTCGAAAATCTCGAACAGATTCGCGTACAAAAAATTCACAAGTTGGAAAACTTTATCCATTCCATTTCTGTATCTGGGTCAGATTGAATTTCGACAAAATCTTTCGTGTTCGTGTAACAAATTTATATATGTATTTCGTTAAAAATTATCTGGTGATTTCATTTTGTCGACGCTATTCAAATTGCAGTCTTCAATTGCACGTCCTTAAGGAGGTTCGATTATTAGGTCAAATCCAAGTTACGGATTTGAAATTTTTTTATTTTTTTTTTTTCGGAATTTTTCTTTTATGTCATAAGTTGGAATTTTTCTTTCAATTTTTGAAAGCTTTGTTTAAACAATACGAAGTATGAAACTGGTACAAATTCGCCATTTTACGGTTCAACTAGTCCCAATGACAACGTATTGTGCAAAAAACATTTTTGAGAATAGCATTATATTCTTTAATCGTGATACTAAAATTGTGATATATATAGGAAACAGTCGAACCTGCTTAATAGCAAGACACAGAGCGAGAGGTGATCGCCCCTAGACGCGTTGGAAGACGTAGATGTAGAAGGAGTAGGCGTACTTCCGGTAGGTGAAAGTCTGACTAGAAGATAGACCGGCACGTAGGTATAGTTTATACGCTCGAGACATTGCCGGGAGCAGGAATAGTGACGGGATACGGCTAGACTGTGAAGAGACTGCGTCGTTTCTTCGACCACTCACCTCTCTTTATCCTTTCCTCTTGCTCTAGCATCTTATCCGGTTATAGCGCTCTGTCTTTCCCTCGAGATAGGTCACAGTCGCGCCGTCTGTGAGGAGAAAGGCGCAATTGCGCGGGTGGAGAAAGTGAAAGTGTAACACCGAGCAAACCGTGGTCAAGATATATAGAATACAATAAATAAAGCTGTCGTTCATTAAAAATAAAATATACTCAAATTAACGCGAGTGATTGTTGGAAATAAGTATCGTGTATCGACTTTCAAATTTTGACAGGCGAATTAGAGAGAATCGATGAGATTTTTATACCGATTTATCGGTGAGTCTGTAGACGGATTTAACGTTTCATCAGATTTGCGCTGTCCGTCGTTCTCGACAGGTGTCTCGTGCCGGTCAATGGTGCTGAGGATACGGCGACATCTTGCAAACGATCTATGTATACGACCGTGGTATCTCTTCAGTTTTTACTCGGAAACGCGATAAAAAGTCAGGACGTAAAAAAAATGAGGGGTAGCCCCGCGATTGCATGATCGGACCAATTACATCGTGTTACTTCGTATTATGTTCCAAGCACTTGTTCCTCTCTTCTTCTGCGCTTTCCTCTCTACTTTCTTGTTATCGGAATTGTCGTTACCGTGCGTACCAATAATAAGGAAAAAATTGAGCGAATTTCACCAAACAACAAGAGAGCCGAACCAACGATAAGGAAAAAAATAAAAATAAAAAAATACAGAGGCAGGTGGAACGAGTCGAGTACGTGTATAGTTTAGTGTAGAAACTCGCCATCGTTTGTGCGATGCACACAAAATGCTTGTGGACTAAAAAAGGGTGTCGAGAGAAAGAGTAAGAAAAAGAGAGAATGGAGGATAAGGAGGAAAGACGTTGAACGTTTTGGCCCGAAAAGCGCTTCTCCTCTTAGCTGCTCCGTTGGGTCTTCTCGTTCTTTCTCCTCGCGATAGATCCAAACATCTGTCGGCAGGTGGCTGGCCTCACCGAGGTCCCTGCGTTCGATGTTTGGGCCCGCGTTGAGGCCCTTTGTGCGAGCACGCGGCTTCTCTCTTGGCGAGCATCTATTTGTTGCGTATAAAACGATGCACGCACGTATATCTGGATTAGGAATGAAAAAAATTGTTGTGCGCGGCAGGCTGCTCTTTCCTGTCCTTGTGAGCGAATCGTTACGATACCGAACGAGGTGTTACGGATTATGTGTATGAGGAAAAAGAAAACAAAAATAAATTTCAAGTAAAAGTCTTAAGAAATTGAACCTGATTGAGTCCTCGCGCCATCGAGAGCCCTCGTTTCAACTTTGTTAGTTTCCTTACCTAGCTTTCTCAGTCACTCTCACTTGGTAAAACTCGATCGTATGAGCCACCAGGTCGCGGGCATTGGAACGACACTCGTGCACACCTGCCAACTAGATATAAATAAATATTCGAGTGGATAAAAATACAACGACGAAGCGAATCGCTCGCGGTGTATCTATCTTTTGCATTTAGGAACCTCGCACGAATTCATATAGGCATGCAGTTGGTTATGTGCATGAGTAACCCAGTAATGTACCGTGAGATTTCGATCGAATAATACACATACATACATTATACTGTTCTCAGAAGACACTAGCTTTTACGTAACAGGGATACGTATGCATAGTTTATCCGCACCAGCCCGGTTTATTATTACCCAGAGGACAGATATTGCTATAAAGAGCAAACGAATTATATATGAATATCGTATGAATGAAACGACAGGTGTTTCTGTGATACCGATAGCTCGACGTATAGCCCGACCCCTTAGATATTACACAGCTTAGATATACATCTACCGCTAAAGTACTTACAAAATAATAAAAGAGAAGCTGCAAAAAAGTAAGGACAATTAAACTCAGACCGAAAGGTACGTTCACGGAAAATGAGAACCAAAAACCTGTATCTTATAGCGTGTGTAAATAAGAAAAAAAATCTTACTACGTATTTACTACGTATACTCACTACGTAGTAAGTGGTTGACCAGCCGGCGTGGCGAAAGAGTAAAACGAGTGAAAAAGAGACAGTTAGTGAGAAAGGATATTTTTATTTCGTACACTCACTCGCGCGGTTGACTCACCCTTACGTCGTTTTTTCTGACGTCGATTCATCGCACTCTGCAAGCTGCAGCGGCAGCAGCAGCAGCAGCATTCGCTGTGCGATGCAGCAGGTGGGCCCACAGCGGTCACAGCAGAACAGACCTTTGTGCATCGTCCTGGCGTGCGTTGCACTCGTTGAGGAGGGCCCCCTTCACTCGTATTCACGCCATATCGTCGGGCCCCTAACGCCGCGTGTTAAGATGCAACCTGCTGCGGTACAATTCTCTGCTCTCCCTTCTCGTCGCATTTTACCCGCAGGTCCTTACTGCTATAGTTTACTACGACGCGAAAGACGTATGCACCAGGTAGCGTTTCTGAAACCTCTCTAGACTCGGTGGTGGAGTCGTGGACTCTTTCACTCGCCGGTCAATAACCACTACATCATTATGAGATCTGCCACCTGCCGGTCCCTTCCCTCCTTTTATTTTTTCTTCTTATTCTTCTTCGGTGCCTCGGTTGCGTTTAATTACGTGCTAGTGTCTGTCTTAATCCGCGATGTGTCGAGTAAGGGATGCATACAAGTAGAAGAAAGCGTGCGAGAAAAATCAGCTCTGAATTACAATAATAATGAAACTTTTATTAAATGTTTCTATCCAAAAATAAATGTATTCGGAAATAATCCCAGTTTATGCTCGTTTGTAATATTATCGAATGATGAGTTTGCTTTAAAAATTGACCTTGTACAATTTTTGCAGCTGTACCATTTTTTCCCCCCTTGAATTTCCTATGGAAACATGGTCTATTTCCCCAATTTTGTGGCGCACGTGCAATCGCTTTTCTCGCGATTTTTCAACGTAATCCCCCGAGAGATCCTGACCAGCTGTCATCATACTGTTCACGAATATACTATTATATGACATTTGCGAAAAATGAGAGGCTTTCTTTCCTCCCTCTCCCTTTCCCGCCAAACCATACTGATCCAGCAGAATGACTGATCTTTGCAGACCCAAATTTAGTCAGGGCGTTTTTGGGACTAATGGACCTAATAATGCCGCTATCGAGCCCCCGGCAACGACTCTAAAGCACCTTTCCGATCGTTCACTCCGATATATATGGCATCTATATTCCATTTTTTCCTGTGTTATTATATGGACTAGCTACTCTCAGCGCACAAGCCTCGGTCTCCGTGACACAGATAAATCTCTGTCGGCAACTGCGAAACCAGCTGCCCTGGATTCGTTACACAGGTATGTGTAAGAGGGACAGAATGGTGTTTTTGGTGACAGGACGAGGTATAGAACGAGAAGTAGTCGAATCGAGGAGAGGAGAAGTAGTACTTCAACCTATCCTGACACAGTCCTTGCGGTTTTTCATCAAGAAATGCTCCAGTTTTCGCAGCTGCCGTTTCTTCATCGATGACACAATAAATACGACCAAATGCTTCAATTGATCAATAATAATGATTATAAATTCTTTCCTGATTACGGGTATTATAGTCATAGGAAAGGAAACTCCGAAGCTACTCCAGTTTCCAGACACCTTGTCCCTTTTATTCGGGTATTCAAGCCAACCCAAAAAGTTTTACACCCTTCAAAACGGTTCGCAAGTACACGTTACAATGCCCTTATTCTTGGGCAATCGAATCTCCTTGCTTTCTCGTTCTCTTATTTTTTTCTTTCTCCATTTTGTACTCTTTCGTCCTCTTATTCTTTCGGCTGGCTTCTTGTTCATCTTGAACAGCACGTGACCCGGCAGGTGAGCATCGCAACGACGCGCAGCTGCCTCTGCGAATATAAAAAAAATAAAAGGAAGAAAAATAAAGGAATCTCTCGCACACGCGATCCTCCAATCAAATTTCTCTTCCATTTCCTTTTCATTCCCTAACTTTTTCTTTTACTTTTTTTTTTTGTTGGAATATCATAAAACTCGTCCTCCCGCAGTCATTATACCACCTGTGCGTACCTATAAACTGTATTACTTGCAGGAAATATTCCAAGTGGCACAGTCACGCTGGAATACTCACTGCGAATTGAATAACACTATCATTATACCGAGTTGTTACTTTTCCTTTGTTCCGTCGTTTCCTTCTGTCTGCAATGTGCACAAACAAACATAAGAGAAGCGTGAGGAATGTTGAATAAAATCTATGATATTCCGAGAAGCTATATCGTGAGCATTGAAGTACGATCGTTTACATCTGTACAAATCCGTATACACAGAAATACATTGTAACGTATTGTATGTCGAACCGCAAGAAAAAGAAACAAAAATAAGCAGGAAAAGTTGTAAGAAAAAGAAGCGCGAAGACTGGACCAACAACAACAGCAGGAGCTCAACTGATGCCAGCTACAATTGCACAAGGAGAAGAAGCAATTATTATCATTGTGCAATAACGTCGGCGTATGTACGGGCAATTAGGAGGCGCCAGTCGGTGCAATTACGTGAACTTTTTTTTTCCGTTTCTTCTTCGTCTTTTCCCTGGTCCGCTGGTTCGACGAATGACTCTCTCGTACCCACGGAACAAGCTATACACAGTAAGACCGCAGCCTTGCATAAGTCGATGGCGTCGGCGGTGGCGGCGGCGGCGTCAGGCTGGCCGCGCTTCCGCGAGTCGAAGGTTGATCGACGCTGACGAGGCCTCCTGTTGCCGCCGCTGCAGTTGCAGTTGCACCGTCGACAGACTGCAAGCAGGCTATACTCGTTCCCTGTTTACTACTTTGTTTACTTCACAGCGTCATTATTATTACACATTTTCATTCTCATTTTCTGTTATTACATGTCATACTCGCGAGCGCGGCTTACAGTCTTCGAGTACCTGTAATTATCATCAATTATTTAGCTTGTTAACTGTCGATTCTCAATAATTTTCCTCAAAGCTACTATTTTTATTCAATTATCGCGGTCCAATTGTCGGATAAAGATTAGAACCATTTTTTTTTTTTTTTTTAATTTTCGATGACAGATTCTCGAGTCTACAATTTACCATCGGGATTTGTCGGTAAGTATTCGACGAGGCAGTCAGCGAACTACGCAGTATCTGTACGTACACATACTGTGCGGCTGCACGTACTCGGGAAGCAACGGTGGCGGCGAGCTGTGTGCTGTGCGTGGCCGTCGAGAGTAGCGAGGCGCGTACACGCAACCGACAGGAGCGAAAGATTGATGTCACGGGCCCGGCCGAGCGGTGCTCTTGGCCTGGTTCTCACTGCCGCTAGCGATAGAACGCCGACAGTCCAATGCGCACACAAACCTATACAAAACGTGGTGTTAGTTATATTTCCAAAAGACAAAACTCTCGAGGCGCGATATGACGTTAACAACGCCATCATTTCGTGCCCTTTTTTTTATTTAACATAAAAAAATAATTTCATTTTGCATCCGATTCTAAATCGACTTGTACCCATCACTCGCTCTAACATAACGAGGTTGGAATTGTTCTAAAACGGATCTTGTATTGTCTTTAAGGTATACGGCGGCCAATTGAAATCGCCGAGAGCGAACGAACGAACGGAATAAAAGGACAATTAGGTCCCCTCTTGTCTGTTTTTTTTTTTTTGACAATTGTTCCCACGCTTTGCGCCTGTAAATGTTTTCGATCTTGCCATATTTATTTGTAACATTTACAAACAGTTGTCCTTGTAAACGAACGAGCAAGAAGGACAATTAGTTAGAAAGACTGTCCCGAAATTGACACTATCTTGTGGTTCTATATTCGAATTATTGATTTGGTTATGATTTTTAAATGATTAGAAAACAGCGAATATATAGTCTAAACTTGGTAGTCGTAGTCAAGAATGGGAACGTTTCAGGATGAAGACGTCGAGATGGAGAGAGATCTATCGAAAGGCTATCATTAGCCCGGAGGCTGGGTTCAATCGTCGTGGGAATTTGTCTCATGCTGACGATAATCCAAAAGCTCTCGAGCTCCGCGACTTGGAGGTTTATAGTCTAAGAATAATAAAGGCATTCTTGACGTTCCTCTACAAACAATATGTGCCAGGAAAATCGGCTTCCGCTATTTATGAGAAAGTAGGCAATGGAACAAAGAGAATGAATGGATAAAAAAAGTAAAGAAAAAGGAATGATGGCAGTGTAAGAAGCACTGAAGAAAATGCCGAGCTTATTCACGACGGCGTCAATTCGTACTGCTGCTGCTTGATGGAATTGTTGTCCGAACGTTTGGAATTCTTCATTCCGTTCGTCAGCACGTCTGCACAGATGTGGCGTCACGCTTCTGTGGTGACACTTCGGTCCAGCAGCTAGGACTTGGCAGTTTTCTCTGTTCTCATCTTTCTTCATCGAATTCTTTCAAGTTATATATCCACTACGTAATCGGCTCTATAGAGACGAAAATTCCTCATCGCGAGACTTTGAAACGATAAAGAAAGAGAGTCTTCTTCATCGTCACGGCATTTTGTAAACCGGGACCGGGACCGGGACCGAGAGACACCTGTTCGTGATCCGATTAGAGATCGGCGTGGATCGGCCTGAGAATCGTTTCGTCAGAGTCGATAGAAAGAGTAATCTTTCTCTTTCTCTCGATTTTTCTCATGGAACGTGGATCGAGACACGTTCTCACGAGATCGTTCCGTCAATCTCACAGAGCTCATATCGATCTAGACGAAAACATTTATCCCACAGCTGTCCAGCGTGTTAACTTTTCCCCTCCGAGTTTATCAAAGATTGATCATTCCAGACACGATACATAGAGCAGGGAAGAATATACCGTCAAGAACCAATGTGCTATCCAATTCAATTTTATCATTGAATTACTCCAAAACATAAGTCTCTTATTGTTAGCAGAGTGTTTCAAACGTAAGAATAATATTTGTTTTTTATTTATTTCTTTCTTTGGCTAATTTCTTAATTTATCTAGTCCAAGAATAT
>JABMBT010056413.1:0-12048 GCA_018906895.1 Odontocolon sp. PSUC_FEM 10030002
TTATAAATTTAATTTCATGCAATTTTTGTACGCCAGAATTGTTCGGTAGAAGAAATTCCATATGAGAGAGAGTAAAGCGAGATGAAAAGGGATGTGAACGAGACGAATTTTCCGTTTGAAAAAATACAAAAAATAATGTCACGATGTACAATTTCAATCAATTAAATTATATGACTGTCGCTGGAAGTGCTCGTTTTACACACAATTGATTGGATTTATTCGATTCGGGTTTATATGTGATTTCCTCTCTCTTTCTCTCTCTCGGTTATCGCCCGAGGCCGTTGTTTGACGCGGATGAGATAAAAGAGCGATATGGGGACGAAAGCCGCACGCTAGTCGGCGGTCAAACCGAAAAATGTATAAAAATCGTATCAGAGAGATAACGGGCGCGAAGTATCCGCGGGCCTGATGCCCGATTCCATTGAATTGTCACTAATTCGATTAACGCACGCTTCATTTCCTTCCTCGTCGCTATCCAGCGTGTATAGTTTGCTTGCTTCTACATTTATAGTCAACGTGTGAAACGGATATGACGTTTGACAAGCACGAACGAACGTTTTGGCGTTGAAACCATGAAAACATAATCGTTTTAACGATAATTTTACGTTCTATCACTTTTCGTCTATTATCCGCTTAATATCAGTATTTACGCGAAACGAGAGAAATTCAATGAATTTCAACCTGTAGTGGAATAAGTTTTTGTTTGATGAATAGACATAAATGCCGAGATAAATATGTGAGTGCAAGGATAATAATTGGAGTATAACAATTGCGCTGATATCTTTTTTATGATCTGGAAATTGTGTATGCATCTGCAAATGCGGGATTTTATCACACTGCACCTCTGCAACGGCAGACAGAGAACTCCGTTTTAAAAACAAACAAAAAGCATTTTGTTCGACTTGAAAAAATTTACGTGAGCATGTTCGTGAGAATTTGGATGTCAGAACGACATCTATTCACAGGCAAATTCGTAACTTTGATTTTGACAAAGTATACTTTTTTTTCGTTTTTTTTTTTTTTTAGATCGAAGTTAACGTTACAGGGATACAGTGTAAAAAATCTCCTCAAGTGCAGATGCATAGAACTTGCAGATCATTCTTTTTTTGGTTTCAAGAACTAATTTTCGACAATATTTTGAGCTCTCTGACTTCAATATCTCGAAAAAAATTCTTGTTTATGAAAAAAAAATCTTCCTGTATGAGGAAGCAAAAGGTTACACAATGTAGTTTAAATGATTTTAAAAATTGTTGTTATCGGAAATCTCCTTTAAATTACGCAACTAAGAAACGCCAGCTGGGCTGGACTGGACTTAACAGAACTCACTGGCTGAAGTGTACACACGAAAGTATCCGGAATACCGAAAAAGTCCTGAAGTTTCAGTTAAGTCTTGCAATACCAATGAGGATGCTGCGTTCAATTGGTACAAAACTTTGTGGCAGTACAGCTACGGGCGTACAAACGATAAACCGAAAGCTCGCGAGAGAGAGAGAGAGAGGATAGAATCCTTTCTAGGTAAACGTAGGAAAAGGCATCTGAGTCATTCGACGTCGAGTTCACCTCTGAGGAAAGAAAAGTTTAAAGCAGGCGAACGTAGCAGCGATTATACGCGTATCGTACGGCGTAGTACTTGTGTTGTAAGTACGTATATTGGCATGGAAAAAGAGGAAGAATGTAAAAGAAAAAAGGATAAAGAATATAATCGAGATATAGTCAATTAAATTTTCATACGAGGACAGGAAACAGAAAGAAAGCTTACGATGACACAGAATGGTGCAGTTTCCGTAAGTCCACCGTAACTTTTCACAGTAACTTCTTTGTAACTTTTCTGCGACTTTGATGACCTGAAGGGATAAAAATAAATAGCACTCAAAATTTTCCTGTTTTTTCAAACGTATCTGTACCCACAATTTTGTGCTCAAGGCTGGAAGAATTCTTGGTGAACGAACAAATATTAATTAACGTTGGTAAACAATATTGTTCAAAAATTCCGAAAAGCACTAAGAGAAAGGGCGACGACGCTATTTGAATTAAAGTCTCGATTTGAAGTGCCTGACCCTAGTATAGATAAACAGTCTATAGGTGTCTGGAAAGCCTAAAAGGCTAGGTTTGAGTATCGGGGCTAATTCGCAGGGTCTTGCGAGTTTTCCTTCTCCGTCTCTTCTATTCATATATATTGCTCTGGTTTCCTGTGCGGCAATAGCGAAGCAGCAGCAGCAGGAACTCGTCGTTTCTTCCGAAAACTTTCATCTGTATTGCACCGCCCGCGGAATCATTACGAATCCATTGTGCGGTCCTCGCAGTACGACTGCACGACGCGACGGCAATTTCGATTGCTTTTCAAAACTCTTGGGGTAAAAGTTTGACGACGACCCGCAGGGTGCCTCGTCTTACTTTACTTCTTACTTTCTCTTTCTCCACCTTGTTCTTTATCCGCTTTTACCGTGCCTATTCTGTACACCAGTATTACCTTATTCGTTTTCTTAACCGACAAATCCCTTCATTCCGAAACTCCACCGCGAAGAAAACTTGATACCACTTTTAGAAACTTTCACTTGCGTAGTTGTTTCGTCATTTACAAATCTATATCATTAGCTATACAATATATTCGTATTTAATAGCATTTACTATTTACTAAGTGTACGTATATCAAACGTAATTTACGATACCGAAATTTTCTAAAGTCGTGCGTTATTTCATATTTCCAGCAGCACGATTTCGATCATAAATTGGACGTAAGTTGAATTTACGGTATTGGACGTCTGCAGAAGACGAGAAAGATAAAAATTGTGAGAGGGATGGAGAGTTCCTGGAGTTGAACCATAAATATCCACAGCGAGGGGGTGGTAGATGATGAAGAAGAAAAATAAAATGGATTTATAGGTTCCTGCGGGTGGGTTTGCTCATCGAGTCAAGCCCTTTCCAACTCTGAGCTCCAATACCCTACCGCCCTTTTCCTTCGCTAGTGAGTAAATGTTTGTCAATATAGAAACGAAGAGTCGCTTCAACATTTGCCTCAACCTCTTTTTTGCTGGCTCCGGTGGTAATTGTAGAGATCGAGAAACAGAGCGAGCAATCCCACGGATAAAAACGAGCCGAGCGATGGTTAACGCTTAATTGGCTAACGATTGATGGTGTGTTGGTTACGTTGCATTTTCTTCTGTAAATCCCTTTTTTAATTATTCTAATGTTTTCACGCCAATTCTTAGACACGATTTTTTTCAAGAGTGATCATCCGGGGGTTGTTTTGTATAAAAGGCTGAACTGTATGAGTTTTGCGATGGTCGGAAATGAGGGAAACAACATCTGGTGTAAGTGGGTGGCTTGATGGAAAAGGAGATTGTATAGTTAGTATAATACATAGTATGTCAGGGATCTCGAGCGTAGGCTTCAGTTAAGGATCCAGTTTAATTTAACTCTAATTTGCGGGCCCGTTGAACAGCTTCCTCGTGGCACTCCCTGTACTTCCTTCTCTTGATTTAGGTTGCTCTACGCTTCTCGCTCTTTCAAACTATCCAGTTCATGGGCTCGTCGAGCCTTGCTCCTCTGACCTCCCGCAAAGCCGGTAAAAGCCAGCAGCCAGCCCGTACAATTTCATTTCACTTCCGGAGCTCACCCTTTCACTGTCTGCAACGACTCAGTATGAGTTTCGTGCAACTACGAAAAACTGCCCTCATTTTGTCTTCTACATTTCTTCACGAAAATGTAGACCCTGAGAGCTACTTTCTATCTTGTTATATTTCTGTCCTGAATGTTGTAACGTAGATAATAATGCACTATGATGTAGAGGGTAGGTCGTCAATTTACACTGATCTATATACAAGATGATGCAGGAGATGATGTTGATCAAGAATGCCACGTGGAAATTGGTGTGCCATAAAAATTAACCGAGTTATCAGTGATCAAAGTTAGCCAATCACAGATGAGCTGCAAAAAACTATACAAGGTGATGATGTGTATTCATAATCAACAGGCGCAAATCGCTTGGTTCTTATCGACACTATCCATCAGATCTTTGTCACACTAATCCTAGCCATTCCCCAGAGTCCTTCGTATGCATGTACCTACAGCCAACTAATCTTTACGCGCCAATACCCACTGGATGTACTTTCCATACGTCAAACAGATATAGGTTTTTTCCATGACAACGAATACGACGAGGTCTGCGAAGAGTTGGATTTGAATTTCCATTTGACAGAGAAGAGCCGAAGTACGCTTCGCCCTTTCGACAGTCGATGCATATGATGTCCGATGGATTTCCATGATATACGTCGTGAAGTATTAGTCGTCAAAAATCGCGAGAACGTCATTTCTATCCATTCCTGATTTCATGTCTAAGTTAATCACATTTTTATAGAGTCCTGCGTGTTAGGGTCGAGATAGAACTAGAGGATGTCAGACGTATGCTGAGGAAGGTTGACTGACGAAAAAGAAGAAAGACAGATGAAAGATAACTTGGAAATGAGTGAGAAAAAAGATAAAGGCCAAAAGATAGTCCTGGATGTATATAATGCCTATCCATTTCCAGTGTCCATTTCGCGGACAATTCTTTTCTCTTTTTCTCTCTCGTTCTTCCAACTCCGCAAAAAGATTGTGCGTTTCTGTTCGTCTTTTGCTGAACCCTATCTTGCTTTTCCTGACCCTTTATATTTTTCTCTCTCTCTCACCACTCTCGGTGAAACCCAACCCTATTATATTCAACATGAATGCACGTCTGAAAGGAGACCGCGTCGCGACTCTGGTAGACCTCCTCCTCCTCCTCCACTTACAGCCTCCCCGACCCTTTTCACCTCGCGGAACCGACGATTCACTTAGGCTATATATTTGTCCATCTCTTCCGAGCCCTTCTTTTATCCATCAATTCCTCAAGGACCATGCGTCTCATCTCGTCATATAAGCCCGACTTTCTTTCCTTTCCATAACTTTATAGGATCAAAATTACATTCGTATAGTTCGTACAACAAGTATATCATACTTTAAAAAATAGAATATCCGAAACTCCATTAAGAATCAATACTTGTTGTGGCATCAAACATTTTAATCATCAATTCTAGCACATTTGATTAAATAAGACCCCAGTAGTTACAAATATGTATCACATCAACATAAGATGTAACATTTTTTGTTGGGTAAAAAAAATTAGGGGTAATTCCGTTGATTTGGGTCACCTGTATCAAGCATCGCATACTTTAACAAATATTTTATTCGAAACCCTACATTAGTTTGAAGCTTTGTCAATGCATACAAGTTATACATATATTCATATCCAGGACGAACGCCGAAGACGACGAGTCGGAGATCAGATAAAGGAAATAAACGCTTTTCTCGTCTTTTGCACCGATAGTTCGTCTGTCGTCACTCGTTTTCCATGAGGACCGGCGTAATTTGTCGTTGTGCTGGTATCCAGATCAGTACACCAAAAGCGCGCAAAGCTTTTGCAGTCGTCGTAGTCGCTTTATGTCGTTTTACGATTCGCATTCGGCGCTTCCTAGTTTCACTCGACATGGCAGCAGAACGGAAATCGTGGAGGATCCAGAGTGAAGCCAGAGGCCACAATCGACTACAAAGAATATAACCGCGCGGGGTGCACGAATATTTTTGAATGCATTGTGGTGTGGCAGCGCGCGGCACACGGTTGGATATCAACCGGAATAAATGGGCGAATAAGGGATGCTGGAGGAAGAGACGGCGAGAGAGATAGAGAGAGGAAAATTCAGAAAAAAAGAGACGATTCCCGGAAACGATTCTCGTTTTACCGCAAGCGATCCCTACTCGTTTTATCCTCATACTTGCATTCTCCACTTTCGCATTCGCCGTTTTAGCTTTTGCTCTTTCAATCTCCATTTTTTATCCTCAATTCAAGACAACACATATCAACACATTACCTGCTGTACATACGTAAGCCCTTGTCTATACATAGTTAGTACATTTACCTGTGTTTGCTTTTTATTGCTACAATATTATTGAACTTTTTTTCACATATCTTTTCCAATATTGTATACAATATCGGTATGACATGCGAAGATACACATGTCTTCCAACAAAGATCTTGCCAGTGTATGAGCATAATAGAGGGGCGAATGTAATTTCCTGTTAGACGGCCATTGTGCTACATCACAATCCTGTTTCAATGTTATTCTCGGTGGTGATGATACCGCTACCGGTGAAACTCAAAGAACATACGTCTCGACAACTTTAAAACGCAATTTAATTTTATCTCTGAAACGTTGTAAATGACAATGAACGAATTTAGTATATAACAAGAGATCTGCAATTATGAAGCATCATACACATAAAATTAATTGTGATGTTTCTATAACGTTCTTGTAAACTATAAATAAATTGTCTATCAAATTAGTAAAGCTAATGAGGTAAATCCTTTCTCGAAAAGGCAATTTAACATCAACTGCTTCACGAAGCCTGTATGTGGTGCAAGAGGCGTAGATAATTATCGCGAATTAGGCAAAATTCTCAAACGGGGTACACGTGTACTTATAGTGTGTGTGTGTGTGTGTGTGTGTCGGGCTCTTATCCATGTAGTGCACATATGTCTACTTACAGCTTATCTGACGTACGAGGGAAACATTCATGAGAGGGCATCAGAGGAATATCTGCAAGCTCTGCTTGAGACTTGTATGTATGAGCAAACGCACGGAGCCCCTAACTGCTTACCTTCATGATTACATCTTGTTGCCAAGTGGAAATTAACGCGATCGCGTAGGATTCGATAGGGTGCCTCAGAGGGGAATGGAATACGCATTGATGGGGGACGGGTAATATCAGTATGTGTACATACTTCGAATTCACCACCTCTGGATCGATGCAGCTAAATATTGAGTAAATTGCTAATGATGCAGCATTTGAAGTAACACAATATTGTGGAATGTACCATATCATCGATGACGAATTTCCATAAAATTATGATTAATCCATTGTATTCCGATGATGGACATGCTGTTATGTTACATACCTCAGAATGCAGAAGTTTTAGTGTACCAAATTAAGGGTCGCAAAGAGGATTTTAGGTAGTTTTATAATAAGGATCGTGAAAATGAATGGAAAAGTTTGAAGCTTTTGGCAAGGATGGTATTGGAGTGAACTGCAGAGTGGAGGATGGTGCGGAACATCGAGGTGTTTTGAGCATTAAGGCACGCGCCCGACCCAAGTCATGGGCTGAGACAGTCGAGAGGATGGCGGAGATGCGTCGTCGGGGTTGCTTACTAAATGAGAATATTTATGCAAAGTGGCACTAACAACCCTATTAGTAAGAAACCGCACGAACCGCGGACCGCACCGGAGTGAGCTCAGTACCCCTTTCCTATGCTACACCCTTTAACCCCTCGACCTGTCTTTCCGATGTAATCGTGATTCCCATCCTTCATCCTCTTATTCCTTGTTCTCCTTCACTGCAACTTTCCCGTCTTCCTGTTTACTTTTCTTCGTTAACGTCAACATGATACCCACTATCGTTAGTGTGAACTATTTAGAATTTTTATCTTATGGAACACTAGAAAAAGATTGTGAATTCTGTAACCCTAATTTCTTTTAGGTTTTAAGACACTCTTGTTATTAATGTTGATTTTCAACTTTTAAATCGATAGTGAACATTAATGGTCAGAATGGAGAGGAAGGGTTAAGTGAGAATGCAGTTTCTCGTTATAGTTGGTTGATCGTAGACGAGTCACGATACGATTCGGGTCTGCAGCGTCAGAAACAGCAGCTCACGTGAGCTCAGCATTCTGGAACGAATTCCTTTAAGATATAATGCTATATGCTATAGTTATTATATATAATAGTGTGGGAAGGATAGGCATCTCTCGTTCCGCACCATTCTCCTCGTATTGTTCGCATTCCACTCTCGTTTATATCCAGCAGCCCAGACATTGCGAGACACTCGAGTGAGAGAAAGAAAAGGCGGAGAAGGGGGAGGGGGCGCGACTTACGAATTGAGAGATAGGCCACGTTCGAATGTGCACCGCAGTAGAAAACTTGAAGTATATGTATACCATTGTACAGTGTATACGTATGTAGATATGTTTATGTATATATAGATTGTCGACCGCACAGCATTTTCTTGAACTTGGAAAGCCGGGCACGCCTTCGAGTCGTGCCAAGATGCTTCAACTACGCGGTGATATATAACCTTAAGGACGATGGTTTACGAACTCTTGGTGGACTTATCCCCTCGAAAGGAAAATAGGAAGTAGGAAAGAAAGACGAGAAAAAGACGTCGAAGCGGTTTCAGTAAGGGATGGGCCAGACGAGGCAGCAAGAAAACGAAAGTTAAAAAGAGTTTGACGAGAATTTTTCGCAAGATAGGAAAGATGTATTTATCTGATCAATTGAAAGTCAGGAATTAACAAATGGTATTATAATATAAAATAAAACAGGCTGTTGGTAGCCAGCAAACAGGGAAGGTTTGTAATGTCTTCGTAATGATCTTCGTAACTGAATGCGACTGTGTATTCAATACTACAGGATTACTTGACTTCTGTTGCTAAGAAAAAACCAGACTACTAGTTAATGGTCTCCATAACGAGTTGTAAAGTTCAGCCAAGACAAATTGCATCTGTATGAACTGTAAATTCTCGGATGTAAAGCCAACTACATACATCAAAGATTCATCATACAGATTATGAAGGTAATGTTCTACGTAAAAGAACAGAAACCACCTACAAAGTGGATCCAGGATGGTCTGGTGTTATGGTCAGTCGAAAGGGTCGTCGCAGCTAAGAGTCTCATTGAAGTGTATGAAACCCTAGATCCGTCAGACGTTGGAAAGTATCTTAACGACTCCTGTATTATTGCAACGAGACAGATAGAAAGCAGTTGGTGGTGAATGAGGGGTTAAGACGGAAGGGCCAAGAGATGAGTCGTGCGAAAATACGCGCGGCGAAGAAAAATGTAAGAAGTGAAATAAGAAGAAAAAGGCTTCTTCGATGCTTCCGAGTCCCCCGAGAACGAGGAGGGATTTCGGTGAGAGGAGAGGATAAAGATACTCGAAGAAGCTGTACAGCCCCACCTTGTACTGTGTGCTGGGCTCTACGGCTCTGGTAGTTATGCTGCGTACTGAGGGTGGCTTTGAAAGAGCCAAGGACCCAAGTCGAGCAACGCGAACTCGGCTTTGCTTGGATACGGGTCTCTTTCGCCGGCCGCTTTCGCTCACCGCGAAAAACCAACTCCTTTCTGTTACCTTCGAGTTGCCATTCCTCTCCCCTTTGCTCACCTTTACCGGACTTTCTTTTCCCTCGCCTTAATGCGAATTTAATGTGCCACCATTTTCCGCGTTCAACCGTACTCTTTACCACTGAAAGACTTCTATATCTTGAAGACATCGTAGCAGTACAGCATCCGTTTTGGTAAATGTATAACGTGGAAAGTGCACTTTTCGTCAAGCTAAACGACACTGTCAAATTTACCATATCAATATCATCAGTGGTGTTTCTCAATCCTCGAAATGCTTTGCTACCACAGACATCACATTTCTTTGTACAAGAGATTGATTCGTTCTGTCGGTAGCGCAGACGTGTCATTTCGTAATGTTTAAATGATTTTCAGAACAAATTTTGAACCTGCTGCGATTTTGCTTATTTTCTCATGTCATTATTATCTCTTTGATCTTATAACCGTTCTAAAGTTTCGTAACGCAAAATTGTAAAACGTACATCATCACACTGTGGTACGAATGTACCCACATCCTTTACAGCTGTTTTGGAATACAAGTTTTACAACTCTGATCCGTTGAAAGTCCTGCTATTCGATGATGTTACATTGAGTTGTAGGTAAAACTTTGAAAGCAGCCTTTGCCCATTTTTCCATTTTTTACTTTCTTAATGAGCCTAAAGGATTGCCTTTTGGTCTTACAAATCGTAGCCACGCAAGCTTTCCAGAACACTGATGCAAGTAAATTTAATGAACGGTCTCATGCTACCTAGAATAAGTAATTTCATCTGATGTGCGTTTACCCATAGGCCTATTTGTAAGTTTTTTGAATAAGCTAGGAAAAAACACACACACATTGACGACCTGTATAATTTCGGTCGGGTGAAACATTCAGCAATGAATGGGACCTTTAAGCAGATAACTTATAAGTATTTGACGGCGAATCAATTACAGTCAAAGCACAATTTCTGGCTCATGACCATGACTAAAAGAAGATGATTGAACGTTACCTTCAATCTTTGTTTTCTTCACTTTTCCAGGGTGACCAAAGCCTATTTGATCGGAAATTATCCGCTGATTACGAATCACACCAAGTTTTTATCTCAGCTTCCAGTAATGGAGAAAAATCGAAAAATCTGTTTTTTTCTTTTACACTTTTAGCAGGCATGTCTTAAAATATGGATTAAAGGAAGGTTTTATTCACAATCAGCATAACATTTCCGATCGGATAAACTCTTGACACTGCAGTAAATGTAAAAAAAAAATTAAACCTCCGCTGATGAGATGCTGCGACTCGTTGATTAATCGCAGAAGCCGCGAATGCAACAATGACTCCAGCGCGTCTACTGGGGAAGGCATTAATGTCACTTACTGTATCTCTATAATACTTTTGTTCGCTGGCACCAGTTTTACGCTCACTTTTTTTTGTCGAAGCTACGGTTGCGGAAACGGAAGAGGGCCAGCAAGAGGAAATTGCGTTTCCATTCAAGGGCGCTACTACGGCTTTATACACGTTCAACCTCCTTAGGATAAACTGAACATTTATTGGCACATCGTTCCATCTCCTTCTAATCAATACGGTTCCTATAGACCATTCACTACAAGCTGATACTGTTTAGGTGACGATAACTACAACGCCTATTTCAGTATAAATCCCAACTAGATAAAGTGAGATCAAAGAAACCAGATTGGTGGGCAGCAAGCACAAAATCCCTCCGGAAATGGAGAACTTTGTGAACTGCATTGACACATAAGAATCCAAACACCAATAATAGAGATGACGGAGATTTTCCCAAGCCGGATTTTCTTCTCCTTTCTTCTCTCTCAATTTCTTCATATACCAGACCTTCAACCTCTGCATTACTCACTGAATTGTTTTCCTTTTTCGTGCTTTTCACCAATTTTTTCATTATTCTCCCCATCGCATTTTTGAGATGCATTTTTGTACGTATTCCTTTTCTCGATTCCCCAAGCAGAATGTACCCGATACGTGAAATCGCATGTTGTCGAGCCGTACAAAAGGAAGCCAATCGTGTAGACCAGGAAATTGACTCCATGGAAACCTCCTCCTCCTCCTCTTCCTAATACCTCCTTTCTTCAGCATCTACTTTATTGATAACACGTTTTCCGCAATTTTCCCTTCAATAATACTATAAAATACTTTCAGGTACATGCAACGTACACACCCTGAATAAACATTATTGGCAAATGCTGCACACGATCGAGACGTATAAAATGTTTCTACACTGTACCTAAAACTATAATACGTTACATACAAACTTACTCTTTCAAACGAGAATGAACGAACCGAAGCCTCCTGGAGCAAAGAACGAGGTTCCTCAGTGTACAAAAAAAAACAACGTAAACAGAAAGGAAAAGGTGAAAGCAACAAATATATAAAAGAAGAGGGAGGAAAAGGGTGAAAGAGTGAAAGGGGATGAGACCGCTAGACGGCGACGGCTCGGCGTACTGCAGCGGATAAACTTTGCGAGGGTGTATAAGGGGAGCGCCGGCGACATCGTCGTCTCGTCGTCGCTCGCTGTCCTCCCGCTGTTTCAGCTTTGCAGTGTTCGTACTGATGCTGGTTTTATCGATGACGTTGGTACTGGTGCGGCACTTCCTTCATTGTGTGATACCGATGCACGACGAGTGACAAGAGGGCGCGTGAACGCACCAAAAGTCATTTTCCCCATCCACAAAACGCCCTCTGTTTCCTTTGCGACCGCGGGATTCGCAAGGCATTCAATATCCCGTCATTATTTAGTCGCACGCGAGCTCATTACCGCCGGTAACACCATAGCTGTTAACCAGCTCCCTATCTGTTCTCCTTTTTTGTCCGAATTCGTCTTTTTGTTGTTGTTTCGTTGTTTTATTATTATTATTATT
>JABMBT010056524.1:0-12043 GCA_018906895.1 Odontocolon sp. PSUC_FEM 10030002
TCCGTAACTTCGAGGAATTTTTTCCCGAAGCGAATTTATAGAGATTCGACTGTAGTTGAAATTTAAGGAGTTTGATGATGAATTTTTCATTTTATTTAGCACTCGAAGAAGGTACGAAAACGTTTGAAGAAGCGAAGAAAATCGCTACGAGCAAATCGTACGACTATTTAGATCCTCGAAATACGGAGTTCGATGAAGATTATGACACATTTATGTCAGAAACAGATACGCTTAAAGAAAGTATAGGAAGTATTATAGAAGAGAATTACGTTGACGTCTGGGAAACTCCTCAAGGAATCAAATTTCTTACTCGTTTCGAAAAGGTAATAAATTAATCTCCCAAATTGATGTCAATTTTTTTTTGTTCTACACAATTCGACTATATTTGTACAGGTCAGCGAAAAAATTCCGCTGACAAAATTGGATGAAAAATATCAATTGGTTGTACGATATACGGACAAAGAAATCGAAAGGACATTGAAACTCTTTAAAAAACATCGGGACGATCCTCCAGTACCCAGACACATGCCGCCAATCGCTGGAAGATTGACCTGGGCGAATTCATTAAAGTAATGCTCTAAATTATTTATAAAAAATGATATTTGAAGTAGTAACTGGACGAACTTAAAATTTGCAGAGTTCATCTGGACGAATTAGCCGATTCCGTGCGCAGTCATTCGATTTTAAAGACTTTACCAATTACGGCGGATCTCGTGAGAAGATATAATCACTCGATTTCCATTCTCACGCAATATCAAACGGATATCGCTGAAGTGTGGACTCATCAAAATTCTTGGGTCATCGAGGATTGTCTGAAAAAGTGAGAAAATATCCAAAAATTGTAAAAAATGTTTTAAGTCTCTTCAATATCTTCTTACTCGACCCGTTTTTTAGACCCCTCTTGACAGTGGATCGTGAAACAAATAAAGTTAAAGTGAATTTGGAAGGTCGAATCGTCCTTTTATTGCGCGAAGCTGATTGCCTTGCAAAATTAAAGCTGGAAGTACCGATCGTAGCTCTCACGATTTTAGTCAAAAGAGATCATTTCGTTTTGGTAAATGATTCCTTGCAAATGGTGATCGAAGAATTCGTTTCGACCACAAGACGAGTTAAGTTGGATGTCAGACCACTTTTGCTGCCACATTTGGTTCGAGTAGCTTCGGTCTTGGCTCCAGGATTGGAAAATCTCACATGGACAGCTCCAGGATGGAAAGATTTTTGTCAGAACACCAGAGATGAGATAAAAACATTCGATATTCTCATTACGAGAGTTCACGACGTTTACGCCAATAGAATCCTTCAAGTTCTCGCGAGTATGCAGAAAATTACTCTGCACGCTTTGCCCGATGGTCAACCTTGGAATATCGAGGAATTCATAGAGAAGACCGAAGAAGCTTGTAGAGTCGCTGCTACAGATTTACACAGAAGAAGTTTGATGGTGGAGGAGGCTGTGGAAGAAGTTTTGGAGTTGGTGAGAAACGCTGCAGCTTCTTTCAAGACCAACGCTGAATCTGATCAATACGATTTGCAAAATGCCGATGGCAAGTCGATGAAATTACAGAAAATGGGATTTTTGTTGAATGTGTGTTGATCTTCGATACGATTTAGTAGATTCGTACGCTTAAGGTGGTGAAGAGGAACAACAACAGCAGCAAGATTGGTCAGTCGTTTGGGCTTGTTTCGATGATCCTCATCAACTTCTTACAACACCCGGCGGTGGGTTATCGAAGAATATGCAGGAAATGGTGAGAAACGCGGTGGCGGATATGAGAAGATATTATTCAAGAAAAGTCGTGGATGTGCTGATTAAAGTGACGAGAAGCTCTTTGGATGCCATTAGAAGACGATTCGTGCGCGAAGTTGATCCTGGTGAGACATAATTCCGGTGATGACTTTCAATTTTTAGAAAGTTATGAATTTTTTTTGAAAATTAAGAGCTTGCGGGGATTTTAGATGAAAAACCGCGGCCAGTCTTTTTAATTCATGCGACTCTCATGATTCCATCGGTGGTTGTTAAACCGAGTCTCGAAGATATTCAGGAAGCTTTAACCGCAGCTGGGAAAACAATCGCTGGAGTTTCTAAAGGTGTGGCTCAGTGGAACGCAGGCAACAAAGTCACAAAGGCAAGTTTCTATTTTTCTTAAGCCAAGAAATCATTTTTTAACGATAATTAATATTCTGAAGAATTCTTGGCGCGGAGTTCCATGGGGTCAAAAAGGAAATCTTCTCGACGTCGTGATGCGAGCTCAGGTCCACGCGGAACGAAAGCAAAACGAGGAGGACTCGGAAGATCCGAAATTGAGAAGAAGACGATTGTACAAAATTGTATCGGAAGACAGACCAACGTTTACAGTTCAACAGAGAAATTTTAACACAATGGTTATGGAAAACAAGGAAGTGATAAAAGTCTTGTCAATGTTAAGTTCCTGCACACAGGAACTTCGTCAGGTACGAGAAAAAAAACTATAAAGTAACAAATATAGAATTTATAAAGTGAAAAATTTCCTCACATTCAGGATCTGGCCGATTTTATGGATCGTTGGACGCCTTATAAATTCTTGTGGACGAACGAGCGAAGCGTTCGTGAATTATTGCTGATATCGCTTACAGAATTCGAGAGCACTCTGAGAAAACACGGAGAATTGGAAGATCGATTGGCAACTGAACCGGATATGGTTTTTTTTGGAACATGTATTGCTCTCTCCACGGAAAAATTGAAATACGGTCTCTTCACGGAGATCAAAGCTTCGACCCACAAAATAGGCCAAGCAATGAAGAAGAAATATCGTCGTGAAATGGAATACGTTTATGCCGTTATGAGCGAGATGGAACGTAAATTGGATCGACAAATTCGTGACCTTGACGATGTAAGATTGATAATGGATACTTTGAAGAAAATTCGTGAACAGGAGGTCGACATGGAACTGAGAATAGATCCGATCGAAGAAGCTTTTAATATAGTCACGCGATACGACGTACCGGTCGATCGGGAATGTTTGGAACAAGTCGATAATCTGAGATACACGTGGCAACAACTTTTAGCTCGAGCATTGGATAGTCACGTGTTGCTTTTGCAACTTCAACCACATTTCCAGGAAGAACTTCGTAATAATTTGGAAAAATTCAGAGTCGACAACGAGACTTATTGCGAGGAGTATAGATGCACGGGACCGATGCAACCGGGATTGACACCGCGAGAAGCTTCGGACAGACAAATACTCTTTCAGAATAAATTCGATGGAATGTGGCGAAAGCTTCAGACTTATCAGAGCGGCGAGGAATTGTTTGGCTTGCCTACAACCGATTATCCGGAATTATCGTCGATCAGAAAAGAGTTAAATTTGTTGCAAAAATTGTACAAATTGTATAACGATGTAATTGATAGGGTCAGCAGTTATTACGATATTCCATGGGGCGAAGTAAGGATTATAAAAATTCCGATCAATAACTTATCATTTTTTCTATCATGATTTTTACTCGATATTTCGATATGATCGTTACAGGTGAATATCGAAGAGATAAACAACGAATTGATGGAATTTCAAAATCGTTGCCGTAAACTTCCCAAAGGATTGAAGGAATGGCCGGCTTTCTTCGCTTTGAAGAAAACTATCGATGATTTTAACGACATGTGTCCTTTGCTCGAGCTCATGGCCAACAAAGCGATGAAACAGCGACATTGGCAGAGAATCGTCGAAGTCACGAGTCACACTTTCGATCTGGAGAGCGAAGGTTTTTGTCTGAAAAATATTCTCGAAGCTCCTTTGATGAAGTACAAGGAAGATATCGAAGATATTTGTATCTCGGCTATGAAGGAAAAAGATATAGAGGCTAAACTTCGTCAAGTTGTCACCGAATGGAGCGCTCAGGAATTGACTTTCATGATTTTCAATAATCGAGGAGAATTGTTGCTTCGCGGTGATACGACGGCTGAAACTATCGGACAATTGGAAGACAGTATTATGATTCTTGGATCTTTGATGTCGAATCGTTACAATGCACCGTTTCGAAAACAAGTTCAACAATGGCTCACCGATCTTTCCAACACGAATGAAATATTGGAACGTTGGCTTCTCGTACAAAATATGTGGGTTTATCTGGAAGCTGTATTCGTAGGCGGTGACATCGCTAAACAGCTTCCCAAAGAAGCTAAAAGATTCAACAAAATTGATAAAAGTTGGCAGAAAATAATGCAACGAGCTCACGAAACTCCCGGAGTCGTTCCGTGCTGCGTCGGCGATGATTTGCTGAGACAATTGCTTCCTCATCTTCAGGAACAATTGGAGCTCTGTCAGAAATCTCTGAGCGGGTGCGTTGCTGATCTGACTCTCGTTTCACGATCCGGAATCTCAAAACTCAATCTTCGCTATGCTGACAATTTTTCTTTTTTTCTCCGACTCGCAGATATTTGGAGAAGAAACGGATGATGTTTCCAAGATTCTTTTTCGTATCTGATCCTGCACTTTTGGAGATTCTCGGCCAAGCTTCCGATTCTCATACAATTCAGAATCATCTGTTATCGATATTTGATAATACGAGATATGTAAAGTTTCATGATATTGAGTATAATAAAATGTTGGCGATCGTCTCGTGCGAAGGAGAAACTATCGTCGTAAGCAAATTTAAATGTGTCAAAAAATTATCATTTTGTTTCTGCGTAAAAAAAAAGATTTACATTTTTGTGAATAATTTTTGACAATTTAGCTCGAAAGAGCGGTTCGAGCTGAAGGATCCGTGGAGACTTGGTTGATGCAATTGCTCCAAACAGCTCAGCAATCTTTGCACGCAATAATACGCCAAGCTTTCACAATGATCAACGATCCGGGGTTCAATCTCCTAAACTTTCTCGACAAAATGCCAGCTCAGGTTGGAATACTGGGAATCCAAATGGTTTGGACCAGAGACGCGGAAGTTGCTCTCGTGCAAGCTCGAGCTGATAAAAAAATAATGGGTGAAACGAATAACAGATTTCTCGAACTTTTGAACACTCTTATTGATCAAACGACCAGAGATTTGACGAAAATCGAAAGAACGAAATTTGAAACTTTAATCACGATCCACGTTCATCAACGTGACATTTTCGATATTCTCGTGAGTCTATTCCAAAAGCTAAATTGTAAAATGTAGGATAAAATAAAAGATATATAAATTGTTTTTTTTTCTGATAACAGTGCCGTTTAAATGTTCGATCTGTATCGGACTTTGAGTGGTTGAAGCAATGTCGATTTTATTTTAAAGAGGATCTGGATAAAACATCGATATTGATCACCGACGTTCAGTTTATTTATCAAAACGAATATCTCGGATGTACAGAACGTTTGGTAATCACTCCTCTAACAGACAGATGTTACATAACATTGGCTCAAGCAATGGCAATGTCAATGGGTGGTTCGCCTTGCGGTCCCGCTGGAACTGGAAAAACTGAGACCGTTAAAGATATGGGAAAGACTTTAGCGAAATACGTCGTCGTTTTCAATTGTTCCGATCAAATGGATTATCGGGGACTCGGAAGAATTTACAAAGGTTTATCTCAAAGTGGAACATGGGGTTGCTTCGACGAATTCAACAGAATTGAATTACCGGTACTTTCCGTCGCTGCGCAACAAGTCGCCGTTGTATTGACCGCCAGGAAAGAAAAGAAGAAACAATTTATCTTCACCGACGGAGATCAGATAGAAATGAATCCAGAGCTTGGAATATTTATCACTATGAATCCAGGATACGCGGGTAGAAAAGAACTTCCGGAAAATTTGAAAATTCAATTTCGAACCGTCGCGATGATGGTTCCGGACCGACAAATTATTATAAGAGTGAAACTCGCCAGTTGTGGCTTTCTTGAGAATATCACATTGGCGCGTAAATTTTATACACTCTACAAACTTTGCGAGGAGCAACTTACGAAGCAAGTTCATTACGATTTTGGTCTGAGAAACATTCTATCGGTACTCAGAACGTTGGGTGCGGTTAAAAGGGTCAATTCCAAAGATTCTGAGAGTACGATTGTTATGCGAGTTCTCAGAGATATGAATTTATCGAAACTTATAGGTGAGAATTCTGAAGGACCGATATTTTTTTTTTTGCTGACAAAAAAAAATCTTTTTTATAGACGAAGACGAGCCACTTTTTATATCATTGGTCGCTGATCTATTCCCGAATCAGGCACTGGAGAAAACTTCGTATCCCGAATTGGAAGCAGCGATTGATCAACAAGTGGAAGAAGCAGGTTTGGTTTACCATCCACCCTGGGTTTTGAAGTTGATACAGCTTTACGAGACTCAGAGAGTGAGACACGGAATAATGACTCTCGGACCAACTGGAGCTGGAAAAACAACTTGCATTCATACTTTGATGAAAGCTTTGACTCAGTGTGGCGATTTCCATAGGTAAACAAAATTAAACAAAACAATAGCTGGATAGAAATTCGTTCGTCGGGAAAAGACTATATCGTGAGAATTTGAATATAACAGGGAAATGAGAATGAATCCAAAAAGTATCACAGCCGCTCAAATGTTTGGCCGTTTGGACGTCGCGACAAACGACTGGACAGACGGAATATTTTCGGCACTTTGGAGAAAAACTCTGAAATTAAAAAAAGAAGAACACGTGTGGTTGGTTTTGGACGGCCCGGTTGACAGTATTTGGATAGAAAATCTCAATTCCGTTCTCGACGACAATAAGACTCTGACTTTGGCAAACGGAGATCGATTATCGATGGCACCGACTTGTAAAATTATATTCGAGCCGCATAATATTGATAACGCTAGTCCGGCAACTGTTTCTCGAAACGGTATGGTTTACATGAGTTCCTCGGGGCTGGAATGGAATCCGGTAGTCACGGCGTGGCTGAAATCAAGAACTGTCTTGGAGCAAGAAATTTTGGAAAAAACATTCGACGACTCATTCGCTCAAGCAAGTAAAAAGTGATAGAAATTCATAATAATTATTCACTTTTCTTTATACAAATAAATTTCAGGTCTACTCCTGGAGCACACAAACTCTGTCATTGGTCGTTAAAGTCTTACAATGCAATATAGTCCGCCAAATGCTTTGCCTGCTCGAAGGCTTAGTCCCTATGGAACAAAATCCCGACGACATTGTAGACGACGACAACGAAACTGAGAAATTCGTGCCGCTACCGATGACGGCGGAACGTCTGAAACGTCTCTACGTATTTGCGTTGGTCTGGGGAATCGGCGGTCTTCTCGAAACAGGCGATAGAATAAAATACGACCAGTATTTGCGATCGAATTTCGAGAGTCTCGATCTTCCGACATCGGAGAGATATCCAAATGCAAAAGTCTTTGATTTTGTGGTGAACGACAGAACTGATCAATGGGACACTTGGACGACGATGGTAACGAATTACGCTTATCCGGAACTCGCGACTCCTGATTACAACAGCATTTTGGTACCGATACCTGACAACGTGAGAATTCAATATCTCATTGATCTCATAGGTCGTAGAGATCGATCTGTTTTGTTAACCGGCGAACAAGGCTCAGGAAAAACAGTTATGATGAAATCGTACATGAAAAAAACGAATCCCGATACTACTCTCGGTCGTTCCTTCAATTTCAGTTCCGCCACGACTCCTTTCCAATTTCAAAAAACTATAGAGAGTTACGTGGAAAAACGATTAGGCAGCACTTTTGGTCCTCCGGGTGGAAAGAAAATGCTTGTCTTTATAGACGACATTAATTTACCTCAAATAAACGAATGGGGCGATCAGGTAACCAACGAAATCGTTCGTCAAACGATGGATATGAAAGGTTTTTATTCTCTGGAAAAACCCGGTGACTTTACGTCGATCGTGGACGTGACTTTTCTGGGCGCTATGGGTCAACCTGGTGGCGGAAGAAACGATATACCTTCCAGGCTGAAGAGACAATTTTGTATCTTTAATTGTACCCTTCCCGACGACGCTTCGGTCGATAGAATCTTCAGTGCTATCGGTGAAGGTCATTATAACACGAAAAGAGGCTTCACACCGGAAATCAGGAGTCTGGTGAAAAGATTGGTTCAACTTACGAGATATCTGTGGCAACGAACCAGACTCAATTTGCTTCCCACTCCAGCGAAATTTCACTACGTCTTCAGTCTTCGAGATTTGTCGAGAATCTGGCAAGGAATGGTCGGCACGTTATGCACAGTTATCGAGAATGAAACGGTTCTGATGCTGCTTTGGAAAAACGAATGTTCCAGAGTCTTCAGCGATAGATTTACCATCCAATCGGACAAGGACTGGTTCGATAAGGAACTGTACAAAGTCGTGGATGAAATTTTTGGGAAATCTTATGTCGAGATGCTCAACGGCGAGCCAGTTTTCGTCGATTTCATGAGGTACGATTTTAGTTCGGGAAATTATTTTTAAAAACTTATAAAATTGTCATTTGTGTAATATTTTTTTTAGGGATGCTCCAGAACCGACTGGAGAAGAAGGCGAAGGCGATGCTGACGTCGAATTACCAAAAGTCTACGAACCAGTTTACGAGCATCAGATTCTTCGAGATCGGCTCGAAATGTTTTTGGCACAATTCAACGAGATGCAGAGGGGAGCAGGAATGGATTTGGTATTTTTTCCGGACGCTATGTTGCACCTGGTGAAGATATCTCGGGTTATAAGACATCCACGAGGCAACGTGATGCTCGTGGGTGTTGGTGGTTCGGGAAAGCAGAGTTTAACGAAATTATCATCCTTCATCGCTGGATACAAAGCGTTTCAAATTTCTCTCACGAGATCGTACAACGTGACGAATTTTTTGGACGATCTCAAGTATCTATATCGATCATGCGGTTGTCAAGGAAAAGGCACGACTTTTATATTCACCGATTTGGACATAAAGGAAGAAGGTTTTCTCGAATATCTCAACAATATCCTGAGTTCCGGTGTGATAAGCAATCTCTTTTCCCGAGACGATCAGGCTGAGATAATCGCCGAACTCACGCCTATAATGAAACGCGAAAATCCTAAAAGAACTCTTAATCCGGAAATCGTTATGGATTATTTTTTGCAGCGAGCTTGTCAATATCTTCACGTTGTATTTTGCTTCTCGCCGGTCGGTGAAAAATTTCGAAACAGAGCACAACGATTTCCAGCCTTGATATCCGGCTGCACGATCGATTGGTTCCAACCTTGGCCTTGCGACGCTTTGGTTCTCGTGGCTCATCATTTTCTTCACGATTTTGAAATCGCTTGCAGTGCCGAAATCAAAAGTTTCTTGGTAGACGCTCTTGGATCTATACAGGACATCGTTGCTGAAACTTCGGTTGAATATTTCCAGAGATTCCGCAGAGCGACTCACGTCACTCCGAAATCGTATCTGAACTTCATCGGTGGCTACAAAAATATTTATCGAAGCAAACAGCGCGAACTTAACGAAGGAGCTAAGAGGATGGACACCGGATTGGCTAAGCTCGAAGAGGCCTCGATATCCGTTGAATTATTGAAAACGGATTTGGCTGTTATGGAGCAAGAATTGGCTCAAGCCTCCCGAAAAGCGGAGACTGTACTTCACGAGGTAACCGAAAGAGCGATGCAAGCGGAAACGTTTAAGAATCAAGTTCAAAAGGTGAAAGAAAAGGCCGAAGTTTTGGTCGGTTGCATCGCCGAGGAAAAAGCATTGGCTGAACAAAAATTGGAAGCAGCCAAACCGGCGCTGGAAGAAGCCGAAGCTGCGTTGAATACGATAAAACCAGCTCACATCGCGACTGTGCGAAAACTCGGAAGACCGCCTCATCTTATCATGAGAATAATGGATTGCGTGTTGATACTTTTTCAAAGAAGAATCGGACCCGTTATACCTGATCCTACGGCTTTGTGTCCGAGACCCGCTTGGGCGGAGTCGCTGAAGATGATGGCCAGCACTACGTTTCTTCTTCAGCTTCAGAATTATCCCAAAGACATAATAAACAACGAAATGGTCGAATTGCTTCAGCCGTATTTCAAGATGGAAGATTACAATATGGAAACAGCGAGAAGAGTCTGCGGTGATGTGGCGGGTTTGTTGTCCTGGACGAAAGCCATGGCTTTCTTTCATTCCGTTAATAAAGAAGTTTTGCCTTTGAAGGCTAATTTGACGCTTCAAGAAGCCAGACTCAAAGTTGCAATGGAAGATCTCGCCGATGCTGAGAGAGAACTTTCGGAAAGAGAAATGGCTCTTCAAGCTGTGAAAGAACAGTACGATTCGGCTGTAGCTGAGAAACAGAGATTAACGGATGCTGCAAATGCTTGTCTCAGAAAAATGACCGCTGCAACTGCTCTGATCAATGGTTTGGGCGGTGAAAAAATTCGATGGACCGAGCAAAGTGGCGAATTTAAAATTCAATTGGGGAAGCTCGTCGGCGATGTACTTTTAGCTACGGGATTCTTATCTTACTGTGGTCCGTACAATCAACAGTTCAGATCCGGCCTCGTTACGGCTTGGATGAATACTTTGACAAATCGAATGATTCCATTCACGAACGATCTGAATATAATTAATATGCTCGTTGATTCTGCAACCGTATCAGAGTGGACGTTACAGGGTTTACCTAACGACGAACTTTCGGTTCAGAACGCTTTGATAGCAACGAAATCATCGTCTTATCCACTTTTGGTAGATCCCCAAAGTCAAGGAAAAATGTGGATAAAAAATAAAGAAGGCGCCAACGAGTTGCAAATAACTTCTCTGAATCACAAATATTTCAGATCCCATCTGGAAGACAGTTTGTCTCTGGGTCGACCGCTGCTGATCGAAGATATCGCCGAAGAATTGGATCCCGCGATTGACAATGTTTTGGAGAAAAATTTCATCAAATCTGGATCCATAGAGAAAGTCATCGTCGGCGACAAAGAGTGCGACGTTATGCCGGGTTTCGTACTTTACATAACTACGAAACTTCCAAATCCTGCTTACAGTCCTGAAATATCAGCAAAAACATCGATCATCGATTTTACCGTGACGATGCAAGGACTCGAGGATCAATTATTGGGACGAGTTATTTTGATGGAAAAATCGGAACTGGAAGCGGAACGAGTTGCATTGTTCGAGTCCGTGATGACTAATCAAAGATCAATGAAAGAACTCGAGAGTACTTTGTTGCACAGATTGACATCGTTCGAAGGATCTCTCGTCGATGACGAAGCTCTGATCGGCGTTCTCAGAGAAACCAAATCAACGGCAGAATCTGTCAATGAAAAACTCAAAGTCGCTGCATTGACCGAGAAAAAAATCACCGTAGCTCGTGAAGAATTCCGAGCAGTCGCTGCTCGAGGATCGATTCTTTATTTCTTGATCGTCGAGATGAGCAACGTAAACACAATGTATCAAAATTCGTTGAAACAATTTTTAACAATTTTTGATAGCTCGATAACGAAATCTGCAAAAAGTTCGATAACCAGCGAGAGAATAGACATAATTCTCAATCATCTGACTTACGAAGTTTGGGCTTTTACTCTGCGAAGTCTTTACGAGAGACACAAATCACTTTTTACTCTTATGCTCGCCATGAAAATTGATTGTCATCGGGGTTTGATATCCCACACGGAATTTATGGCTTTTATAAAAGGCGGAGCATCTCTGGATTTAAATGCCGTTGCGCCAAAGCCATTCAGATGGATTCTCGACATAACTTGGCTGAATCTCGTTGAAATCAGTAAACTCGAAATTTTCTCGGAAGTATTAACTAAAATCGAGTTTAGCGAACGGGAATGGAGGATTTGGTACGAAAAAGAGAAACCAGAGGAAGAAGAATTACCCTGTGGATATCAAAAGAGCTTGGACGTCTTCAGAAAACTTCTTCTCATAAGATCCTGGAGTCCCGATAGAACTTTGTCTCAAGCTAAACATTATATAGTCGAGTCTCTTGGTCAAGAATACGGCGAAGCTAAGATTTTGGATCTCGACGCTACGTGGTTCGAATCGGAACCAAGAACTCCGCTTATTTGCATACTTTCGATCGGCTCGGATCCGAGTCCATCGATAACGGCGTTGGCGAAGATAAAAACGACTCGTAAGTCGCTAAAAAAATGTTTAAATCGAGGAATCTGAAACAAAAAAAAAAA
>JABMBT010056635.1:0-12036 GCA_018906895.1 Odontocolon sp. PSUC_FEM 10030002
TGTATTATGGAACGATCTGTTGATGTTATGAAAATTTAAGACTCATCACGATGTCAGAGGAAGAAAAATGTCATAAATACGTATAAAAGCGAAGTAAAAAGTAACACAAAGATCGAGGACATGACTAAAAGAAACAAAATTGAAGCATAGAAGAAAGATGAACATTGGGTCAACGTTCGTTCATCGGAAGGGAACAATTAACCAGCCGTCCTTTGGTTACGCCCTTCCGCGCGCTCTCTTGACTATTCAAGCATTCACCTATTGCATCGTGCGTGCGTGCCCGCTGCATCGAAGAAATGACAAGGGAGACAGAGGAATTTTTTTTTTAAGGCAATCAGTCTCGGTCGGGTGTTTCCGTAGATTTGCAGTCGGAAGAAGATCAGAAGTGTCTCAAAGTTCCTTATGAAGACTCCTCAAATATCGCTACCAAAAAATTGAATCCGTGAGTAATGTCCAACATTCATGTAATTTCGAACTTTTCAAACTCGATAATCAAATGTGACCATGATACTTAAAAAGAATGATGGAGGGATATTTGTCGAATTCATTATGGGTTCCTCGTTTCAGTGAACATGATCCTGCAGCATCTTCTCTCAACATTCATTGCTTCTTGGGTGCGTAACATTGCAGGTATACTGGCTATGTGTACAACGACTATAGTAAAAGCAGCAGCAGTGGAGGCGGCAAGGACCAGGTGCTCTTTCCTCGTAGGGTGCGCCCACCCGGCCTTCTTCTCCTTTAGCCGAGGGACCCTTATTGTTGTTTAGTTTATGAAGGCCTGACCCAGTCGCTCTATCCCTCTGGCTCTCGCTCTAGCTAAACTATTTGTTTACTAATGACGGATTGTCCTGCTTCGCATCGTCCTCATCTTATACCTCCACGACGGTTTCTTCCTTTTTTCTTTGGTCATTCTTTATTCCTCGCCAGATCCATCGTACCCTCACTGAAATCTTCACCCCCACCGAGAGAAAACCTTAGTTACACTTCCTCGGCGAGTCTCAGTCGTTTAGAAAAATAACCTTCGAATCTTTGGGCATATTTTGAATCGATTCAGAGAAATCTTTATTTCGATGATTAATTGGAAAGCACCCATAAGATAAGATCGTTGGAAGATGGAACGATATTACAGTCGATTTTCGCATTCGAATTTAACCCGAGGCAAGTCCGAAGACTGCGGAAAGAGAGGCGGGAAGAGGAGAGAAGAAGAGAGCGAGTGGGTCCCGGGGCTAGTCAGGATCGCTCCGGCCAATCCAAGCTAATTGGCCTCCATAGGTAATTACGCGCAATTAGGAGTAGGCAGGCCGACCGTTCCCTCGGTGAGTAAACCTATACCCGGGAAGAAGCTACAAATTGGAGTGAACGCCAAGAGATGACCGCGGAGGGGAAAAAGAAGAGGCAGTAGAAGGACTAAGAAACAAGAGAGATAAGCTGCTGACGAGAAGGGATGAAAAAGGAAGAAGGAAGAAGAAGACTGCCGCCAGGTACACAAATTATCTGGCGACGAAAAAACAACGGAAGAGCAATTAAATAATGCTACGTCGCCACATAGTAGTGTTCACTCCTCGCTGCTGCCATGCCTTCCCGTTCTCTACAGGGTGGTCGTTGAATTTCACTTCGGTCTCATACTCGAAAGATTAAAAATTTCAAACGGAAGTGCTGCTCAGAACACCCGTTATATATCATATGGTGTATAAAAGGGAATAGCTGGGAGGAACTACCTACCTACTATGTGTGTCGAGTGACGAAGACCACGTGATGCATTAGAGCAACCCCGACTCATTACCGCTGGCACAATTAAGGACCAATTTTGGTGTTCGTATAATGGCCGCCAATCTGGCCCGACAAAAAGCCCGCGCCCTAGTAGTATACTGTATAACATACGTTCGGAGCCTGCGTTTCACTAATAATCAACCAAATACCGAGGGTCAAGCTCGTTTTCGTGTCGAGGACGCGCCACGTCTCAACGAAATCCGGTCCTTGGAAATCCCATATACAACGAAATATAAATTCTGGATATAAAAATGAAAGAAAATCAATGTCGAGTGCAGAGGCACTTGGAAAAACGAGTGGTAAAAATGGAACGGTGCATCGGTGAATAAAAAAAAATACTGCTGCACTGTTGAGAGCTGCAATGATCTGGTCAATCGAGAGGGTGAAAATATTGCCAGGATTTCACACTGCGAAATCACTCTGGAAATATTCGCTCGACGATTGAGAGGCTTGAGCCATCAGTAACTATGCAGTCGAAAACCAGTGCAACTCGACATGTCAGTGCAATTCGAACAATGTACCGACAATGGGATCGCATCCGATTTTTACATGCCAATTTCGGGGGGTTGGAGGAATGCGCGGGAGAATCGTTACAGCATGCTAGTCTGACCGAGAGTTCATGCTGCATTCGTGTATTGTGCCGTAGACAATGCGCCAATAATTGCGCTAAACGCTTACCATTCATACGCCCATTCTGGGGCCGAATTCAAACCGCCTTTCTCGTATCCATTATCGTCGCGCGGTGCCAAATCATCGGGGCGATGCTCACCGTACCGATTTTTTTTCCCACCTCATCGCTCGATCCTGCAACTCTCATTCGCAAATCGTGCGAACTTGCTAAAGGGAGTTCGTGCTGAATTCATCGATGATGCACCGAGTTGAAGCTGTTCTCTGCTGTTATATCATGAGGAATCGCTGTAACTCTCAATATATGCGCGGGATTCGACTGTACAGATTTAAAATTCTCACTCTTTGTTTTCTGATGCTAAAGTAGAAAATGTTGTCGCGTATTCCAATGGTTTATCTACATATATCTACGCACAGATTTCCGTCTCTTCCAATCTTTCCAAGGAAAAAGAAAATCTCGTTTCTTCGAATGTCATTCGAGCTATGAATATGCGGAATCGAATCTTGAAATCCGGACGCTGGTAACAACCCTCGCAACGTCGCGACTTTTTATTTTCCTAACATGTGTACGTCTCGTTCGCGGTGTACAGCATCGTCCAACGATAACAAATCGGATTTCCGATCGTTAGCGTCCCACGGCTTTCAGCGTCGAGAGAAGAGTCGACTTCTATCTTGCTCTCTCGTCCGACTCATGAAGAACAGGAAGGAAAAGGGTGCGGGTTGCTGTATCTCTGTACTGGTAACTCCGCAGCATCCGCGCGATAAAGCTGACCTGTTTACTACAATTTCTGTTACAGAATCCGCGACAGACCTTGCAGTATCCCAGATCAAGTTGACCGTGCGGATTCTATGAAGCAGTACAACGACTGTAGTTATAAGTTTGTATTCCAAGGAAGCGCAAGCTACGACGAAAAATAAAAAAAAAAAGAAGAAATAGTCGGATACATCACGAGGAGCAAAAGGGAAAGACGCGAAGCGACGAGAGACCGCGCAGCGAGAAAGCGCTACGCTGAAAGGTGTTAGACTCGCGAGATCTCTTGGCTGTGCAGTCGAAACCGCCGCAGTGCATGAGACCCCGGGTGAACATATAGCGTATACCTACGGGCCTAACCGGTCGTTTATTATGCATCGAAATGCCAGCAAAGATGCCACGCGAGTGGACGAGACGTTGTAAACGCGCGCGGACGCTCACGCTCGTTCGGGGCAAAAATAAAGTAAGCGCACGGCTTCGCCGAGCGGCTCCGGTATCCTTCTGAGTGATTCCGCGTCGCCCGGGGCTATCCAGCAACGCCGGACACGGGGATTCCTCACTCTCAGCGAGTCCTGAGTCTGTCTCGAAGGTGACTCGCCGCTAGAATCCTCAGGATCCTGGCTCCAACTTGGCTACATAACGCTCTTTCCGTACCGAAGGTACAAACGATAACGAGATGTTAGACATTTTTTCGACTCACCTGTATCGTTCACGCTGTCTCCTCCGTTACTCTGACGTCATATCCTTCCAGCGCACTGTTATTTCAAGAAGGGAAGTGAAGAGTCTGAAAGATGAGATATATAGAACAGGTTTAATTACAATTTCCAATAAGTCGTCCTCGTCTTGTGCATACCTATGTGTTATATTATTCTAATTCTGGTTTGATACCAGCTCTACCTATATATGTAATTATAAATTAACTCTCGAGAAATAATTCATGCGTTTGCCAGGAGGGAATGGAGCAACAGCTTCCGGAACGTCTGTTCGCTATGCAGAGAAATTTATTCTCCTTATTTTTGATATTTTTTATTTTTTATTTGTATACGCTATACTTTCGAGTTATCTTTTGTCTCAATTGACTTGTGTCTTAATTTGTTTTAATTGACACGCTACGCTGTCAATTAATTTGAAAATTTGACCATTTTTTTCGTACGGGTCTGAAAGAGAAACTAAAAAAAAGAGAAAAATAAAATGCACAAATTCCACCGAAAACGACCAGTTGCTGGTAATAAAATTCGTTTTGCGTATTGCCCGGCAATTTTCACAGACAGTCAAGTATAATATAGTATAGAGATGTAGGCTCTTTGACGTAGGTGTATCGGTAATTCGAACGACATACGTTGTCTCGCTAGCTCGTTCGTTCGCTCTATCACGTAGCTCTTCCAACGGCTCCATTCTATAATTAGTGCACCGGGACTTTGTGAGATTTTTATTTTCGGCTTAAACTTGAACGTCCTTGCGGGGACGACCAGTCCGCCACCCCCCTCCGCCCCTCTCGCGTTTTCTTAATTCCCACTTATTCTTCGCCTCCGCGATTTTTTTCAAAATATACTCAAACGCGAATAACTACCCTCGCGAGTAATCATTTCTAGATTTGACGAGGGAACGAAAAATAAAATCGAAAAGAAACAAAAAAAAAATCAATCTCAGACTTTGACCCGACGAAAATGCTTGAAAATACGTTGTTTATCCTTCGGTGCAGATGTCGAGACAGTGGAGATTCGCATACCGGAATTGCACTCTCGGTGGAGCATTCACGGCTCTCGTTAAACGTACCGATGCACCGGCACATTGTCACGACGAAGCTTAAGGAACGTGATCGTCGTCGTCGTCGTCGTCGTCGTCGTATACCGAAGCTTGTTCTTTTTCTACGGTGCACAGGAAGCGCAAACGCGAGGCACGTAGCCTCAGCCGCTGCTGTACCAGACACCGTGCTCAGTCTCTGTGTATAGATCACTGTGGCTCGTCCAATCTACGCGATGTAAAGGAGCTCGGACTCGAGAATTAAAGGGACAGAGTGAAACATAATGGGAGAGGTACGCGCGTACTTAGCATTGTACGTAGGTGTACAAAGCCAAGTACATTGCAGATATTGTTGAATGTGTAGCTGCGCAAACTTCTCGGTTAATTAGGGACGATATACTATTGTACAAGGAAGCTTAAGCGTCGAAAGAGGAATTACAAAACGCTTTTCTTACTTATATATATTTCTGACTTTTTTTTTTTTTTCTTACACTGTACTTCGTCGGCTCTGTATATCTTCGTCTCTCTATCTATCTTCCTTTCTTACTCTTCGTGTAACACGTGCACATACATACAGTGTCCTCGTGTCTCTTCTATCTCTGTGTTTGTTTAATCAGACGCGGAGCTCAGTCTTCATTACCCGCACTAATTTATCTAGCCTGTCGCCCGACTACTTCTGCGTCCGATGGAAGCGGACGAGCTTGCTCGCTTTCCAGGCGAGACTACACTGTGGAACATTGTCCACTACCACGCGAGGTCCAAGAATAAGTTCTATGTCCTTTTCCAGGTCACATGCACTTTGCGAGAAATTGGACATAGTCTTCCGCAATGAGATACGGAATGAAGGAACGGATAGAACGAGTCATATATATATATGTACATATATATGCATGTGCAAATATGTCCTCATATAGCCCCACACTCAGAGTAAGACGAGTTAATTGAAAAAATTGCGTCTCTTTGATTAACATTAATTTGACGACAGAGATAATAGAACGGAATGGGAAAGCGTGTCGGAGGGTGAAAAGGGAGTCACGTGTCTATAGACAGTATTCCGATGGATAGAGAAGTACAGCCAGTGTCTTTCCAGCGGATATAGAAGATGGGATGGTGATGGTGTATTCTGGTGGGTGGAAGCTCCCTGGGATATCGACGGCAATATTCGTTAAGTCCTGCTAAGACCCTGTGCGCGCGATATATAGTTCGGTCATTCGGATTTCTACCCTCTCCTCTGCGCCAACTACCACCAGCACCATCACAAGAATCTTCTTTTCACCCCCGCGTTTAATACTCGCGCTTCTACACTTTCATCGCGTCCGCACCCTTCGTCCTTAGTCTGGATCTCTTATACATCTGTACGACCACAGACGTGTTAACAGCTAAGAACTACCAGCGACTTTCCGTTTTCTGCAGGTATTAGTTTTGGCTCCTTGTGTCTTTTTCCATCTCGCCAGCTTGGCCCAGGATCAACGCGTCAATAAGGTGCTTGTTTAATTTGCGGATTCATTTCGGACAAAGTATTTCAGCATCCAACAGTTTTCTCAATTTCATACTGGGTTCTGGAAGGTTATGAAATACTCTCAAACGGATCCGCGATTAAATTTTATACCATCGGCTTACAGACGACTTTGAGGTGTTTCCAATTCCGGTTTTGATATGACTTAAAATCTGGCTTTTCACCATAAGATTTTTTTAAGTCAAGACGAAAAATAATGTTCAGAAAATTGTCTAGTTTTTTTGTAACTGGGATTTAAATTCTTTAATTGTGGCTACTAATCTGCAAATATGGTCAGCATAGATACAATAGAATTTAACGACTATTCTCCATGTAATGACAGTTTTGCTAAGTTATAAAAAATGGCCTCATCCTTTCAAGGGATCCACTGTTGGTACTCAAAAACTAGTATGTCAAATGAAAGGGATAGTAAGTACTTATAACGAACGTTGCGCTGATGCACATCAGAGTTGAAGTAACGGCCTCGGGGGTCATTGTTCAACCGTTTTGGGGTCGTGCAATGACCAGTACGAAGCTAGCAGCGGGTTCTCTCCTGGCATGAGAACCGAGACTGAAACAAAGGGCTCGCAAACCTGTTGGAAACAATCGCCACGGTCCGGAATCACCCCTGCTCCGCCGAGGTCGATCTTTCCGTCTGTCTTTGTCTATGACGATATATCGCTCGGGGGGATGAACAGTTGGGTGACTTTTTTTTTAGGTCTCGCCTCGCACTTTTTCTCCTTTCTCGCTCACATCATCCTCATCGAGTCCCCGGCATTCATTGTGTCACGACTATCGCAACATGTGTGCGACCTAGCTCTTTTCATCTCAACTTTTCGATTCGATCTTCAGCACAAAACATACGATATACGACTCCTACTCCAGTTTGATCCAATGAGCAATTTTGATTGCACCTCTAATCGCTTGAAACAATTTCAGAGAGTCTCTCCTCAATACCGAGTCTTTGTATTTCTTTTTATTTCAGAATTTCACAGTGTCAGCATTTTCAAAAAGCTTGGCGAATATCACTATACGAAATGAGGTTCCCATCTTTTATTGGATCCAAGACGTCGACTGACATCGTCCAATCCAGCATATTACCAGGTCTTGACTAATTTTCTCTTGGTCTCTATATCTTCTCTCGATTTCATTTTTGGTCTTGTTACTCTTTTCGAGGTTTCGCAAATCTCTGGACAAAGGTTCCTAAAAATTTCAGTCTCTCTACTCAAGCTCAAATACTGGTACTCATTTTTTCCACTTTTTTTTAGAATTCCGCAACGTCAGCTTTTTCAAAAATCCTAACGAATGTCATTGCATTGTTGAGGTCAGTGCCTTTCACTTGATCCAGGGTGTCGACTGACACCGTCCAATCCAACATATTACCAGGTCTTAGCTAATTTTCTTCCTAGCCTCTATCTCCTCTCTCCATTTCCTTTTCCGTCTTCTTCTTCCCTCGCTCGGTTCTCGAGGCCATCTAGAATGGCGAGGGGTTGTCGGCAAGAGTGGAGCCGTCGACATGAAGCAACCGCGACGAGAGTCGGGTACGAGTGTGTATGTGGTCCGAGAGGTTGCTGGTCAGCGCGGAGAGGATACAACCTCGGTGAAGCAAAGGGATGGGAAACAAGGGGTTGCGAGGGGAAAGCGGAAAGAGAGGAAGAAGGCCGCCGCTACTGCCGCCGGCTTGGTCAGTGCTCCTTACTTAGGGGGTGGCGAGTCTGTTCTTAATTAACGCTTGCCTCTTTTGCGCGTTGCAACCCCCTCGCCACTGTTGCCCCGTAATGAGGGTGCTACCGTGTGTTGGTGTGCCCGCACCATTCTATACAACCATACTTTGCTATAGCTGTAGATACTACCAGAGTCTATGTACACACATTTATGCTACGTGTTACGAGTAGGAAAAGACCAAGTGGAAACTCGTGTGGGTGACCCAGATGAGACGCGCCCCGTCTAGCTAATTCTTTTCTTCCGCGCGTCCGCGCGCGCCAACCACTAAAGTAAGTAGATGGCCATGTGCCACCTGATACTCGTGTGGGTTTCTTTTCCATGTATCTTTGTGATGGTAAGTTTCTATGTACGACCGAGGCAACGTATGTATATGCGGCATTATGTGCTGGCTCTTTGTGTGTGCTGTTCTTATGCTCCCACGTACCCCATACTATCTGTATATACATTTTTATCCATATACGTACGTAGGTTTTGCGAGAGCGTAAAAGAATGTATGTGCAACCGTATGCCCCGCGCGTATTCCACCTCCGGGCCACGACCACGAGCTTCTTTCCTCTTTTACCGAGACTCTATTTCCTGCTCACCCAACGTCGCCTATCACCCTGGTAAACGCGGATTGTTCACGATACTTTTTCGTCTTTTTGTCTATTCTCGTGACAACGAGAAGAATTCTATGCCAAAAATCTATTTAATGGGATGGAGATCATTTTTGCGCGAAGCGAACTGATGGCATAGATGATTTGAAATACATTTTGATTTCGGTACAAAATGTATTTCAAATCTTGCAATTGTTACAGATGTTTATAGGTAAACATTGAAACAAAAAATGAGATCCGCTTAATTGCCTCATAAAATGTAAAGTTTACCAAATATTTTTCTCATAAACGGCTATGAAAACGGAAGTTGACTATTATCTATGTTCCCTTTGGACGATAATTTTGTGTAGGTAGTCGACCGAAATAATTATATGTACGTTTAGGAAGAAGTCGATCAGGACGACATTCTGTTACAATTTTTATATTCCTAGAGTTATAACATACTACATCTTTCCCCTTTTTACATCGTTTGAAACGGACGAAATGGTCAAGCCATTCTTTTGAGACATCCGTCGTGTGCCCTTCAACTCCACCTTTTTCTGCTCTAGACTCTCTACTAGATTTCTATGCTAGAGGCGGACACACATAAGAGAACGAAGCGGAGGGTCCCTCCATCGTAGCGAGGATAACAGCAATTAAGCCGTCCGTTAATGGAGACGATTGTGATTAATTATCGGATTTAATGACCGGTCGGGAGACACTTGTAAATATATAGGAGGGAACTTAAGGTGCACCGTAAAAATTAGAGAGCATGATTCTCCTCGTGCTGCGTATATTATGCCGAGTACAGTGTGTCGCTGCTGTTCTTCTTCTGGACAGACGCGAATCGAGTTTGCGTATACGAGTGCAACAAACAGAACAAGGCTACTATAGTGCTGCTAGCCGGTTACACTCCGCTGGTCCTTTAACCGGCAATCACTCGAGCTGTGGGACCGTCCAGGATCTTATTGTTCACGAGCTCGGTATAGCAGTACAGCCTGGACTTTTGTCCAGCAATCCAAGAAAACTGCGACTACTCAGTTATTATATTTATGCGAAATAGAACTCGGCTATGTGAATAGTTTCCGTCTGTAATTCTATTTTTAATTATGAAACCTCTTAATCTTATTGGACATTAAGATACGAAGAGCCGAGGGACATGAAAATTCTTGCTGTTCACGGATTCGACATGAGTATAACAGTACAAGCTGGACTTTAAATGTAGTCCAAGAAAACTGGGTCTAACGCGGTTATTACATTATATATGAGAAACAGAACACGACTATGTGAATCTGTTTAATATTATTCTATTTTTAATCATCAAAGCTCTCAATGTGATTTGATGCTCACAGATCTCGGCATGCCGAAAAGTATGATTTGATGCTGGGGATTTCTTGGTTGGAAAATCCATTTCTCGTGGAGGGATAATATCTGGCACGACGATTCACAATCTGACGAGTCTCCAATAAACACCGGTAAACTCTGACACGTACAAGCTCATACATATACACGTGCGATGAGATGCTTAATTATTTATGTTTCTGCGGATCGGTAGTCGAGGCGCAACGCGATGAGCAGAGCACCACGATCTCTAAATAGTAAGCAAGAATAATTAAACGCTTGGCACGTATCGTGTGCACCGGAAAATTTGGCAGGCTCGCTCCTCGCCTGTCTATATATCTTTCTCTATCTTTTACTCAACGAAATATTCTCGTTAAACATGTGTACGAGAAAAACCGTTAAATGTGTCGATGTGTCTTTCATCTCGCTCTTGGATTCCAAGATTAATTTTATTGTGCGTAATTCTGTTTTTCATTTTTTTTCTCATTCCTCTTACTTCCTACGTCCTTTCTATATCCCCCGAACGAAAAATCGCGTATGTAACAGGGACAAGCACATAATTCACGATTCCGAAGAATCGCAGTCTCGATGAATTTTAACGTCGTTTCGAACTTTATTTTCGTCGTCACGTTCATTCGCCGAGACATTATTCATTCCCAAACACATAACTACTATAATACTTTTGTAAATCTGAAGAGGCTCACGTATTTTTAATACGAATTTATTTCCACCTCCGGTGGGTCGTGTCACTTCTCTCGGAGGGGTGAAAACTTTTTCTTGGGATCTCTTCACTGTGAAAAATTCTTACGAAATGTTAAACTATAAACAAAGGTAATATCTAAAATTGACCTTTCAATCTAATTATTCATCTTTTTGAAAAATCAGATTGACCTATGTTTTAGTCAATTGTATAAATAGTTTTTTAACTGTTAGAACTTATTGTTGTTTATCTTTCTGTTCTGCAATTAAACTAAAATGACTTTTCACGAAAACACTCGATTTTCAAAGAGTTAACTTTCTCGCAGCTCTATTCCCCGAGTTGTTACGTTCATTCCTCCTTTTCCTATCGTTCTGATATTCATCCACTTTTGCTCGCGGGCTTTACACGTCTTCGAAGTGGTCGTCGTCGCCGTCGTTGCGGTGATATGGAAACGAGAGCGAAAACGATGCGAAAATTACGGGTTGCGGACACGCGGTCTTTTCATCGCGGCGTCCGTACTTCTGGCGGCAAAGGGTCGCCGACAACGCGGTGCAGGCGTTAAGGGTTGCCCTATACTTCGATATATACGTGCTATATACGTGCCTCGATCAACTTACGCTCCACTCAGCCAGAGTTCCGATCTATTCCCGCATTGCTAATAGTTGCTACAGACCTCCACACTTTTTTCGTTCCTCGCTTCTTCTCGCTGTTTCTCATCGTAGCTATATCGATTGGGTTCGTACAATAATTACCTCTCCCGCATTAGGGGCTGCTACAGCAGGAGACTCCCTTTCCCCTTCCCCTGCCCCCTCAACAACTAAACGAGGAGAAACCTTCCCCCTTAGCTCTGAATCTTTCCCGCGTACCCCTCGCGACTAGACGCGGTCGCTGAACCAGGGGTAGAAAAGTGACGAGCCAAGTTCTATAACGGCTAGATGAGCCAGAACGTCATTTACATTCACAGTCTCGCTCGATGCGATTCACACGTTTACTCTAATTACTGGACTGCAATTACTTAATTAATTATTCAACGGTAAAACAAGGCAATCGAATGTACACGAAGACTGGAGAATAGGGTAAAAGCGGGGAATTATGGGCCAGCTCACTAAAATGGACCAGTGCGTATCCATTCAATTGCGTTGTCGAAAAAATTTGAAACAAGCCACGCTTATTTATTCCGATGAGAGTGAGAGAATGCAGCTCATACAGCCAACTCCGTTATAAATTACGGACGCTACCGGAATCTTTTGTTACAGAAAAATCTTTATCTCGTAAGATGGACCACCGCGTAGTAACTTTGTGTAAAATT
>JABMBT010056746.1:0-12031 GCA_018906895.1 Odontocolon sp. PSUC_FEM 10030002
ATTAAGAAAAATGAATGTTTGTATTATCTTTAATATGGTTGAGTTTTTCAGATTTTGTCTCATTTCGATAATCTACGAATCTCATTGAAATCAATTTTTAAATGTAAACATCTGTTCAAAACATCCTTAAAAGCTAGGAGCATTACGTGCGGCGTGGTGAGATCAATTTGCTCGATGACTTCGCGATTTTGCTCCAGTTTCTCAGGAGTCGTTGGACTCGCAACTGGGGGCGGAGGCGCAGATCTGACTGGTATCGGACTCGTTGGATTCTCGTTACTTCGTCTGGACAAAGATATCGTCGAGCTAGCTGCGGACCAAGCTCCTTCCTCGGCCTCAGCGAAAGTGTCCGCCACCAGCTGTTTTCCTATGTTTATATCCTTGAAACATAACAATTCACAAAATGTTCTATAGAGTCTCTCTTTCGGCCCGTCCAACTGCGTTTCTTGTGCTCAAATCGCTACCTGATTGTCGTTCTTGTCGTAAAGATCGACGCAAGGAATAGGCGAGCCCTCGCGACGAGAACTACCGTGCCCCAGGGCTCGTTCCTTGTAACCCCTGACTTTAGCAATGAGAACCTTCCACTGCGCGACCCAGGTAAGGTCACCGAATCTGTCGCACGCTTCTTGGCTCCATTCGCCATCGCTGCAAGGTAAGGAAACGAAGCATTTGAAAAAAAGGATAAATGGAAAATAAAATATCGCCTATTATGTTTAACGGAGAACGTTTCAATTCCGAGCCATGGAAATATGATCCCGGGGCTGCTTCTACGTCACGCATTTGACAAAATCAATAACCATCCTGTGACGTCGGCAGTTACAAATATCAGGTATAAATTATCCAAGCATATCATTATAATTCATACATTATCAACATGATTCGTAGAAATTCATGAAAGACATTGACCTAGTTATATTTCTTCTAACGATCTATCGTAAAAGGTTTGGCTCTCAATTTATGGAAATTACAAACGACGCGTTTCGAAAATTCGAATCGTCGATTGTTCTGCTCTTGCCAGAAGTGATCAGGGAATAATTTCTCAGTTTGGCATTCATCCGAGACACTTATTTCCATTACTGCTCTCAAATTAAGTTAAAACAACAACGAAAATATCTTCTACGACTCGTTTGTATCATCTTCACGATTATACGATCGTCCAGCTCGCAATTTTGATCGAACGCTCGCGACAATGACTTGTAACGATGTTGCCGCAATTTCGTGTATTTTAATTGTCTCTCTGGTCAAGTAGGCAAAGAGTTTCGAGGCTACAGTTCCATTTATAAATTACGCACGGTGGTGGACTGTAACCGCGAGTAGAACGTGCGGAGAGAGCCACAAGCATCTCTCGTGAAACAGCTCGAGGGTTCTGCATCCCAAGTCGAAAGTCTCAGTCGTATTTTGTGCCTCGTCCGTTAACATGACCCCTCGCTGTATCGAAGCTTTATTCTCTATCGAGTTGCTCGACAAAATTGAATGATCGATCGAACTGAATGATTTTCAACGTAATATTTATATGACGACTTGGAAACCTTGGAATTAGATTAATTGTGAACAGAATATCAGTTCAAGTTCGCTCGTATTCTCGGAGTCATGATATGTGATTTAATCGAATATTGATTAATCACGTGCCGATTCTACGTCGTTGCAACAGCACTTGAGGTGAGTCGAGTCTCGCGCACGTGAACGTCCTTCATGAGAGCAATGAGCATTTAACTGAAGTGTTTCACTCGAGATTCGAGGACTCTAATAAGCTTGCGTATTCAGGATAATCGATCGATACGCAAATCCTATTTCTGAGATAGTTTCCGGTGCTTCGAGTCCCACTCAGCTCCATCAATCGATATTCCAAGCCGCGACACAGTCCGTTATTAGATCGTTAATTGCTCTTCTGGCTAATGTCTCCCACGTGGGATTTCGTAATATTCCCAAGTCTCCACAGTACTCTGGATATTCTCATTAATCCGTAAAGAGCACGTTCATCCGTATAATTCAGAATTCAAGGAAATGCTTGCAACTTACTCGTTGCGAGAAAATAACATTTTTTAATAAAATGAGAAGCCCTTGAAAATGTTTGTTTGCCGCTTAAATTTTGACGTTTGGAGGGGGCGGGAAAAAAGTATTGGAATCATTATTTCATACGTCTGTCTTGTGCGATTTTACTTTTTCATTTTACGAAACTGGGCATTCATGCGTAGTACACGGGGAAAAATTTTTAGTAAAAATTACTCTATTTGATGATCGAGGGACAAATCCGTCTTTCAAAATAATTCGAAAAAATTCATGAAAATTGTGTTTTACTTTCAATTAAATTTTACTTGAGAGCATTGTAAAATTTTCCTGACTTTTTAGTAATTATTTTTAAAAACGAGTTTTATTCCTCGATTACCAAATAGCATGGCAATTTCTATTAGAAATTTCTCTCCGTGTAGGAGCGCTCCGTGTGCGGGAAAACATAAGACGAGAACAGGCATCAAGTGAAAACATACGCGTTAGTCAGACCGCCCAGTGAGAAACACGATGATACATCGCGAGCAGTAGAGTAGGCCCGTATGCTATCAGACACCGATTAACCAAACGCGTAACATCGTGCCCAATTAAATGTCTCCTCTGGGACAGGGGAACGTTCAATTAAGAACCGTTTAGACTGATTGTTCTGTTTGCAGAACATCGTAGTCCCCCTCCGTCGTACGCGTCGAAGCAAAAGACGGAACGAGAATGAATTACAATCGTGAAATTAATTAGATCGAAAAAGTAAAGATAAGCAAATCATCGTCGGATTGGCTTTCGATTTAACGTCAAATTACAGAACGATGAATTATCCTGAAACGGAAATCTCGGGTATTTGAAAAAGTACGAGAACGTCCCAGTACCGAAGGAAACTATTGCGGGCGTTGTTTGGCTCGACGCCAGAAACGTTCTAGTTGTACCCATTGAACCTGCGATTTATAACACAACCCGGGGCTGATATACGCTCTTGCACGAGATTATGACCACGCGAAGCACCAAGTTTTGCGCATTTCCGGGTTGTTCAACGGGAGACGGGCAATACATTCAGGATCAGCAGGGACTTCCTAAATTCCCGAGCTAATGAAATTGCTAGTGATTCGTGGTATGTAGGACGAGAAAGAAAAAAAAACGTCGAAGAAGCTCTTTAAGCATTCCGACTTGATCAACGAAGAGGAAGCCAAATAGAACGAATCCCGCTGCGATAGGCTAGGGAAACATAAAAATCAATTAAAGTCAATCACGATCTTACGAACGTTTAATAATATAAGAAAAATGAATTCATCTTTCTCGGCGTTGCGAGCCACGAAATAACTTTAGCGAAAATGAACGTTAAATCTCGTACTCTCGTTGTCTATTGTTTATGCGCGATGCACAAAATCGAGATACGTCGCCAACGATAAACAGGTTTATATTTGGCGCACGAGACAGTTAAGGACGATACGTTTACTTTTTGGCAGAGCGATAGAGAATTTCCCGAAATTCGAGACTATAGATCGTTCCTCGGGAAACATCGATGGACGACGAAATTGTGTGTTTCTACTTGCATTCAAGGTAAATGAAAGCGAAGACGCGGACGGAGTAGGAGAATTGCAAAAACGCGGCAAGCTATTCGATGGATCGTTCTACAATCTCAAGGAAAAACTATGCATTCAATGTTTCACAACTTACTGAATGACTGAACCAGCGGCCTCCAGAAAAACCGGATTTTCTTTCTCGACGTCGATACACGATCGATCATTCTCTGTTTGTTGTTAATGTCAAACGGTTTCCACTGAACAAATCTATAGTGAAGAACCTGCGGCGAAGAACCGTCGACAGAATGGAGCTCCTAGTGCCGACCGTTTCGGACATTGTTTTCAAATATTCATGGCCTATTCAGCATTACAAAAAAACGATAGCGAAGAGCAGTTCGATTGATAGTCTCCCGTTCGAAGTGAATGTAAATGGGATCCACAGTTCGTGGAATTTGTCTATAAGATTCTGGAAAGGACCCGAAGGTAAGTGTCGGTGAAAGATGTCGTGAAAGCGGGAAACAGTTTTTAAGTCTGTTAATCTTTAAATGATTCTGCAGGGAAAAGAATAACGAATCCGGTAGTTTTGTGCCTGAATATGCTTAGCTGTACCGTCGAAGAGGTTGAACAGGCAAAGATTCGCTTTCAATTCGCCGTCTATAACGCGGAAGTCAATCATTGGGAATACTGTCACGTCAGTAGAACAATATTGGAACTAAAATCGACTTCGGAAATAATTTCGCTGGGATACAGAGACCTGTCGATCGTCGACAGGCACTTTAAAAAGAATGGGGAAGTCGTAGTGATGGTAAAGATACAGATAATTCAGTGTGAAAGCGAAAAACACAGTTTATCTCAGGTGAGGTATTTATAGGGATTATTTCGATTGTAATGAGCCAGACGCACGTACGCGGAGAAAAATTTGCAGTAAATGTTACTGAACCTCTTCGGGAAACGTGGGACATTTCGTTTGTATACAAAAAATTTCTGATCGCACATTAAAAATTAATGAATATACATTAAAAATGACTGATCACACATTAAAAACTAGTGAGCTCTTAGCAAAATTTGGCCAGACTACTTGTAATTTTTAGTATGTGATTTAGTAATTTTTAATGCGTAGTCATTCATTTTTTACATGTAGTCAATCATTTTTTGTTTATCAACAAAATGTCCCACGATTCCCGAAAAGGTTCAGTAATATTTACTGAAAACTTTTTTTCGTGTTATTGTCATTGTAAGTTACGAAGATTTCGCGATTCTAAGTTTTGGCATTTGCGTCTGGTAAGTGAGCGCTAACGTTAAGTATCACGACATTATCCTTATCGTTTTCAGGACATGGCGAGACTGCTAAAACATCCGAGAGCCGCGGATACGAAGTTGATCTGCGGTGGAACGAGCAACACGGAGATTCCCGTTCACGGGAGCGTTATCGCAGCTCGTAGCAGCGTTCTAGCCGATATGATAACGTCTGTGGCCGAGTCCAAACCAGAAACCGAAACATCGAACGCTAAAGCCGAGGTTGCAACGGAATGCGAGATGGAAGGAGAAAAGAATGATAAAAAAGAGAACGGTGTCGCGGCCGTACGTTCTAAGCGTGAATCGAAAACGGATTGATTAATCAACGGCTAACAAAATTAACGTTTTGTTTTACGCGTGGCCTTAACATTTTTTACCGCATACCATGGAAATGCGAGTCGGACAATGCGATTTGTCCAGGAAATCCATGTCATGCTTAATTTATAGCCAGGATCAACTAATCTAAGCTTTGATGTTTATATTTGTGCAATATATATCTTTTTTATAAAACAGCTTGTTTAATTTTATTTTTGTGTTCTTATCGATGTTCGATTTTCACGTAAGTTATATTTGAAAATTTATTATGGATTCGGTAAGATGCAGCTGCTTATCGCATTGTTTTCTTTTTTTTCTTTTTAGATACCATACAAATTTTGTCTTAATTTGCACGACCTTAGCATCGAAGTTACGGAAGAATTATTGCGATACATATACAGCGACCATTTGGATAACTTGGACACATTGGCGCATCAATTGTTATCAGTCGCGGAACGGTTTCGTTTGCAAGGTAAATCGTAATTGTCTTAATGTCAAGTTTCAATGAATATTCCGAAGTTCGCTCAATACGATCGAAAAGTAGTAACGGAACATTTGGGTTTCCAGGACTCAAAGAACTGTGCGAGAGAAATTTAATTGAAACGATAACTCCCGAGAACGTAGCAACGCTCTTGTTAATATCGGACGAATTCGGTTGCGAATCATTGAAAAGAGCGAGTCTGGTCTATTGCGAGGAGAACGCAATGAATATAAACAAAAGTTTCGCCTGGAAAATCATGGAACAAGTAAATCCCGAATTATTCAACGAAGTTTGCGAGGCTGGAATGGGAAGTTCGCGTTCCAGCAACATGGATGACAGTGAACTAAGTAATTAAATATAAATCACGCGATCTGCGCGTTTTCTATTGTAAATAAAATTATTTATTTGAAACAGACTTGTCTCAAAGTCGAATTAAGAAATAATAAAAAATCACTCACCGGGGCTTGACGTTCGCCAACGAGCACTCGATCGCTTGAAGTCGCAGACTCAAAAAATCGGTTCGAAGTTCGAGAACGTCTTTTATCGCGACGATCTCGTGATCTCCGTAATCCAGGAAGTACACCTCGCACTCTTCCTCCTTCGGAACCGAAGTCACTTCCGCTCGGTACCATTTTCCATCGAAGACAAATTTCGCTGCGACCGTCTGTCCGACGGTGACCTGCGATGGCAACGAAGAATATTTCAACTTTTCGATATTTTCGAGGACTACAAAAACTACAGATTGAATTATAAATCAAGTAATTACGTTTTTTAAGGCGTGCAATTCTCGATTATCTTCCTCTTCGTAATAGGCCGTCATATCGGCGATCAATCCGTTCAGCGACAAAGTTCCGACTCCAGCGACCTGGACCCAAAATTGGCTGGGACTCTCCATTGCACTGACATACACTTCCATCGTACCTTCTGTGATTCCAGTAAAAATAGAAAACAAAACAGTTAAATACAGATGTAAGCGGAAAAAATTAAAAACGACGTTTTAAGGAAATCGAATAATTTGGTAAACTAACCGTTCAGACCTTGATTATCGGCCGGTTCCATCAGCAACGGATTGTCCGAGTTAACATTGACCGTCGGTACCCGAGGAGAAATTCTTCCTCGCGGTGATCGCGAAGATTCACCGGCTACTAATTTTTCCAAAGTTTCCGTATATTCGTAAACTTTCTCCTCGATCTGCGATAGCGCCGTAGCAATCTGTTCAGCGGTGCCTTTGATAATGACTCTCCTTTTCGAATCTGCGAAAATTACAATATAAAAAAAATGATCTTATAAAAAATAAAACGCACGAAAATCAGAAAAATAATAGGAAATTCATACTTGGATTGTGAGACCAGGATCTTTCCAATATAACTTTTGCTTTGCTGGACGCTTGTATCTTATTGATCGTTTCTCCGCCTCTGCCTATTAGTTTAGGACAGACTCGTTGGGGAATGTAAGTTTCGTAAGTTTCTATCAAAGGTTGACTCGCCATCATGTTTGTTATCATCGCTTCCGCCATTCTCAATCCATCCGTGGTTCCTTTTATCACACAAATTCTGTATTCCATTTCCGGATCCTCGTTGGAAAAATTAATGCGAGTAGCAGTAGTATTTTCTATGCTCTTTATCATCGAACCGCCTCTGCCGATTATCGCAGGAACGAATTCTTTAGGAACTTTCAATTCGAGAAGAACGTGATGCCGTTGATACTCTCCTTTTACATGTTTGTCGCCTTTCTTTTTATCTTCGTCCTGAGCAAAATATTCAACTGAGAAATTAATCTGAACTTTTATTGAAAAACGTTGCTGTACAGAGAAAAATTTGCAGTAAATATTACGAAATCTTTTCGAGAATCGTGGGAGGTTTTGTTGGTGTACAAAAAATTACTGACTATGCATAAAAAATTAATGCGTTAATGCATTAATTAATACATTCATTGGTGGATAATAGTAACTTATATTAGAGAATTTCGGCTGAACAACCAGACAATATCATAGTAACAACCTTTATCAACACATTATATATGCTCTGGGCACAAGGCAGTAACGCAAAATAACAAGGAATCAATCTTCTTATGACTTGTCTGATAATTGATACGCGTTCTTCATTAGATTCCGTCTTCTAGAATTTTTTAAGTGGCAGGGGGAGGGAACTAGTCTATGGTGTAACGGTAAGTTCGCGACCGTCGGGATCGCGTTCGCAGGGATATTACTGTACTAACAAAATGTCTCGATTCCTGAAAACGTTCGGTAATGTTTACCAACAAAATTTTCTTCCCGCAACTTTATGTTCAAAATTACCTTTTCTACGAGCAAATACAGAATTCCAAGGCTAACACCTGTTAGAGAAATTCCGATAAGAACAGGCAACATAAGTTGCCGAGGAGTCCACCTCATTTTTAATCCTAAAAAAAAACAACGGGACTTATTATTCGTCATAGTAAACATTCGTTCGCAATGTCATTCTTTCTTTGGATCGATCAAAGATTCGATGTTTTTTTCTGGTCCCAAAGATTTGTTTACGAATGTGTACCAACATTCTCTTTTTTTTTCGCTATAACCTCAAACACGCAGAGGTCAAATTTTCATTGTCATTTACGTACTGTCAACAAAAACTTTTATCACAGAACAAAAGACAATCGTAACTTACGTTAATGATGATCGTTGTTTAACAATTTTCTGCCAATTAATCGGATTTACAATCGAATAATCAATCCCGGATCACATTCCACCGTCCTTTCAAATGTACAGGGTTGCCAACGAAGCTTCGCTAACGGACCGTTGTTAAAACGTTTTCCACGAAATGAAACGATATATTTATAAATTTCGTAATTGCATGAATATATAACGATCAGAAGAAAAGATCGGTGCCAGATATATATATGTATATATCTCTATCGCTATGTTACTATATAGCGATATCGTGAAAATCTTTTACTAAAGCCGGGCCATATAGATTGTTCAGCAAGGTTGGCAATTGTTTAAAAAAAGTCGTAACCGTGTGACGCAACAACCAAGTTTAGAGCGTGACGCCAGGCACTTCGAATTTACAGATCGTATTCGCACAAGTAAATAGGTGTGCGTAGGTTTTTTTGTATTCATCGCGTAATTCAATCTCTCGCGAGTAATTTGAGTGGATGGTAAAGCTACATAGTACGATCTGGCACTATATCAAATGCTTTCTAAAAATAATTCATGATCAGCCGAATTTCGATCGAGAAATGATCTACGTGATCGACAGCGCCGGCAGTGGCGATCGAGGCAATCATTTGACCCGCTTTTTCGCGCTTTTAGGCTTTTATATCTATAAATCAGTGAAATAAAAAATAAAAAACCATCAATTACGGGGATCGCGACAGTAATGAGTGATAATATCGATAATTGGTACTGATAACAAGATAGCAAAGATAGTATCGGGAAAATCGCACAGGTGGCGCGTCAAGTGTAATCCAGTAACGCTCTCAGCGTTCAAACGGCGCGAGATGAGACTCGTGAAAAATAACGAAGTGTAGACGCAATTGGAATGCTGAACAATTTTCAGGTTTTATTTAGAAATATTAATAAATCTCGACTGAATTAAAAGGCACAGTATTACCGTTTTCGATTATTCACTCCGGTTACTCTCAGAGTAACCCGAATACTACCGAACGTTACCGACCGCCACCGAATATTTACGTATAGTCGTCTCCCTCTTTGAAACCGTATTCACGTCTGCAGTTCGACGAAATTTATTACGAATTCTTATTGTCCGCTGGTGAAAACTGTAACGAATGTAGGGATTTCGTATTATCTTGTAATACACTTCTTGTAAAACACTTTTTCCGAAAATCAAGGTAAAGAATCAAAAATTCTTCATCGATTTTCATTTTAGCTGCTCTCCCTCGCGTTATATTTTTAAACTTCGGAAAAAATCGGAAGTATTCGGGTTACTCTCGGAGTGGAAACTGAAACTGCTATTAGAGTAGCAGGAGATAGGCGAGTAATTAGCGCGCGATGAGGGCTGACACAGCCGAGAAACGAGTAGGGCCGAAAAATCTCTGAATGAGACGTTTTGACGACAACTTTTTACTATGCACGATAAATTTCGTAGTAAACTGCAATAAAAAAGGGCAGAAAATGTTCGTTCAATGTTTACCTATTTATATTTTATTTTATGGTTTTCTTCTTGTTAAAAATCCCGCATGTTAAAAGCACAACTATTGAAATTGTTAGTCCTTTATTATACACATTGAAGCGATTCGAAATTTCACACGCATGTTTCTTATTGTTGATATTCTCTGTTTCCGGAAAAGATTGAAGTAGTTAGATTGGCGTACAAATAATTGAATGTATTATGTGAACATCTGTGCAATTTAAAAATGTTTTGCCATTCCAAAGTCTGGATAATTACGATTTAAATTGACATAATTAGCATGTACCATACCCTGGTCAAAAAAATTCATAGAAAACGATAGAAAAAAATCTATCGTTCTGAATACGGTATTTGCTTCGTGATTCGCCGGACTGGTATCGTATATTTATGAGAAAAGTTGTATATGAGTTCATACGAAAGTGATTATAAAATATGTATCAATTTTTTCTTTATAAAATGAATAATAAAGCCCAGGTGAAAATATTTTTCTTAAAATGTCTCAAAGTAATTGAGAAAATTTCTGGTATTTGTCCGAAAATCGCGAAAATATCTGAAAATTTATCAACGTTTTCGTGGTTTTCAGAGAAAGTCGTTTCGTGGTTTTTCTCTGAACTGAATGATTCTTAATTGTTTCGAAAATATCTTATTTTCTCTGCCGACATATTTTTAAATTTCTGAATTTCTTTGATTTTCTCTACCAATTCTATAATTTGAAACCATTTTCTCAAAAACTTAAATTTTTGCAAAATATTTTTCCAATATTTTCACAAAATTTAGCAGGTCGGAATCTTGGTCCATTAGACCAATGCATTAATCTGTGGAATCAATAGATCCACGCCTGCGAGGATCTAAGGATGCTAAGGATTTCAAATCCTTAACATTTATGGCTGAGCTGCCACCCTCCTTAAAAAGGAATACGGTAGTGCGGGAGTGACGTAGGGGAGAGTATGGCAGAACGGACCGCTGAGGCAAAACAGGCCATCGCCTTAAGGAGGGACCGGCGATTCTCCCTTTGAAGGGAGCGGGTCGTATGATGCGGCGGTACGGGACGTGTGGCGAAAGGTAGTGCGCGCTCACTCACTGTACCAAGCGCCCAGCCTGCATTGACCGTGTTCACCAACAAAAACTGCAATTACTCGTAAACGGAGTGATCAATCCCATTGATTTTTTCCCCTGAAACTCGAAGAGTCCAATAAACATTATTCCGAATGTCTAAATGATCCTTCACTTTTTTGAAGTGCCGATAGTGAACGATATGTCAAATGACAGCAGTCTGGGCCATATACGCTATGTATTTCGAACGTATCTTTACGATTTTTTTTCTCGAAAACTAAATGGTCAATCACTCTCAGATTGTACAGGCATACACTGTATGCGTCCACAAACACCCTGTAGAAATTTCATTATTGTCTAACTTTTTTAGAAGTACTCCGGTCCCTCCTTAAGATCTCTAGCACACTACGGCTGCCAAAGCGTACGCGCTAAATGGCAAGACGTCGGCTCTGGATACGTGATTTTTGCCAAAAATCTCCGAGTCAACTGCATATCGGAGTATAAAAGTAAAATGGTATGCAGTTAATTTGATGGTAATAAAGAAATCCCGTCGGAAAATGCTTAGTACTATTTATTTAGTAATGTGTTTCGACTTTATGCTATAGAAACTTTCGAATCTCCCGTCAAGAAGTCGACCCGAACGAAAAGGATTTTTTTACAAGTCCGACCAAGTGCAGAATATACGATACCGACACTGCGATGCTGTCGGTCGGCAATGCGAATACCTATTTGCTGCAAGGAAATACCTGAAATAAATACTACCACCCGCTCGCTCGCTTGTCTTTTGTTACTTAAAGGGACTTTTGTTACCTAAAAAGTATCTAGTACCGGGCCTGAAGAATAATCTAACCTCGAACCAAATCTAACCTCGAATCTTAAATTTCAGTAATTTCAATTATAACAAAATATCGCAAAAAAATTTATAAAAATGCGTGTGCGTATTTTTGAATTCAGTGCTTTGGTGTGTGTGATAATTAGCATCGTTTTCGCCGATAAATCGGCGAAATCTTGGAAAGATAAAGATGTCAGAGACATGTCTGATGCCGACATGGAGAGGTTATTGGACCAATGGGAGGTACACATATTTTCTTTTGTTTTATGATTGACTTGTTATTTTTTTTCTTTTTTTAGTAGTTTTAGTACATTTTTTGATTTTAACTAATTTTTTTTTTTTTTTCCTTTTTTAAGTTTTGCGATTTTTGTTTTTGTTTTCTTTCCTGAGTTAATGATTTTATCTTTGG
>JABMBT010056857.1:0-12030 GCA_018906895.1 Odontocolon sp. PSUC_FEM 10030002
TCAACAGACCGTAAGTCCGTTGCTAATCGAAAAGGATCTTAAGCCAGTCGAGAAGGAGTGAGTGATAAACGCGTTTTTTTTCTTCCTTCGCTGCTCAGCACTTTCTCGCGCGAATGCGAAAAGAGAGCGACGGGGTGCCAAGAGGGAGGCAGCAATTTGTACTCGCACTGACACTCCTTGATAAAGGAGAGCCGCGATATATACAGTTATATCTCGTCAACGTATAATACTATACGAAAGGACTTTGGCAAAGTCTCGTTAGTGGTACTCGGTATTCGTTCTGTTTAACGATAGCTAATCGAGATCACGGCCTCGATCTACGACCGGGCTTATAACTCAACGATGTGAATATATCCGTTGGTGGGTCGCTTGAAAAGTCACTACCAACTCTCGTTAGCGTTAACAGCGTTCATTCTTTCGTTACCGCTGTCTCGATCTCGAGTTATTTACGACGTTTTACGTCTTCGTTGCGATTTAATGTTGTATTCCAAACATACACATCCAGATAATCTTGGCTAATTAATTAGAAGTCATCAGAAGTGTTTGCTAAATATCAACCAACAGCAGGAAATTGTTTTGATATCGTCGGTTATTAGAGCTTGCCACTATATCCACGTCTGCTGGTGTTTTTTCCCAGGTGTCTAATGCACAGTTCGCATTGGTATTCGAACGAAGCCAATATCGAAGAGCGGACGCATTGCGACTAGACGAGCCTCGTCCCTGTGCCAGCCAAATTTCCATATGGGTCTCCCAGCGTCAGACGATATGGAAATGTTGAACTGAAAAACAAGCGAGTTCACAAACGGGATTTCCGTGATGCTCTGCAGCACCGCCATCCGCTTACCTCTGTTGAAGTTTCACCTTCCGATACTCACACAGAAAGCAACACTGCTATGCTTTACCATTCCTGACCGGGAACCACCTCAAATGTTTCCTAATTCCGAGAGACCTGTTTGGTGAAACTTTTAGCCGAAACTCTCTCCATCGGTCTTTCTACCCGTACTACATAGCATGAATATAAAATGTAGTCCTTTTCAGTACTTTTAAATATTTATAACCAAGTTGGGCCTTTGCGGAGGTATAAACATTCTATGACGAAAGCATTCCACTGATACAAGCAGAAATCGTACACCTAAGTACACATAATAAAAAAAGGAAAAAAAATGACAATAATCGAGTTTATACTGAAACGAAAGAGGTTTACTGTATATTTAGTGTGACCCGAAGGTACTTACGGTAGGAGTTTCTGTACAGACACAATCTCGTACACGGTAGAGTCACAATTCCGAGCAACAATCGACGGACACGTTCGTGCTGGCGGTAGTAAGCACGCGGAGCCTCGTAATCCGATAACTTTCTCACTACCGACTCACACGCCCAACACAACCCGCAGTGGTTTTCGCACCCCGTGGAGGTTCGAGCGGTTCGCGGTTTATCCTGCTGGCATTTCCCTTAGTGGACAGGCCCGTTCACCCTGACACCGTGGTTGGATTAGTGGTCGCGTGGAAAAACTCGCCTCGAAGGGATGCTGCTACCACGTTCTAGAGAAGAAAAATTGCGTGCTTTATTACAGTAGGATAAAATTGCCGTTGTATATATCGCGCAACACGTGAGCCAGCAAGAGCTACGCGTGCAAGTCGACCGATGTAACAGCGTTTGCGATAAAAAAAAAAAGAATAAAAAAACAGTTTCTGGCGTCTGATACACGCGGTTGGAAGGACGTAGACCAGGACCTGGGTCCGATCGATGTCTCGAAACTGTAGAACCCCTGCTGAATCCCCGGTACTTTGTGTATGCTCAACGCGTTATGCTTCGCCTACTCCAGTAGCATACACGTAGCACAATCAGCGCCAGGTGTTTACCCGCTCTGATTAGCGGTATTCCATTCAGTACATCTCTATAGTCACGTTTACGTTATTCGATAACGCTCAATTCAGTCTGTGTGCTGATTTCACCAAAGATTTAATCATATCAACTTTGGAAGGTTTTACTCGTACCTGGATTTTTGAGTAGCGTATAAGAAAACGAGTATAAGCTCTTCGGATTAAATGGGGATTGTTTGCAGAGCATAAATAAAACCGTAGTCGAAAGTATGCTTCCATTTTTTTTGGTTGAGGTTTATTATATCATGTCGAACTAGACAAAAAATGTTGTATTCCTTAGTTTTCATATTTTAGATTTTTTGACCAGCTGAATTAAATGATTCTCCAGGTGCTCTACAGTTTTATTCTCTACTTTCCCCACGTAGCATTATGGCGACAAATTTTCTACATAATGTCAGTATGTAATGCTTGGGCATAGGGTGGTTGCCCCTCGTCTTAATTTGTCCTTATTTTTCTTACAATATGCTGTAAATTTTTTGATATTCACATTTTGCTATCCGGGTTCCTATAGAACAATCTTGTTGAATTGAGGGCATTTCCTTTTATCGACTCTATCATGGTTTTTGCCTTTCTTGCAAAAGCAGTGATGTACAGCCATGGCGTTAGGAGAATAAAGAGGGCAGACACCGAGAAATTGATTCATTTTCTTTGATGAAGAGCAATCTATCTTGTTCGGATGTATCCCTCCAATTCATAGGGACTTCAGAGTGCGGAGGTCGGTAAAGAAGCTGGATTGTCGGTAAAAGCTCTACACTGCCAAGCGTCGCGATGTCATTCGTACCGACGGCGAAACTAACTTCTTCGAGTCGGTATCTCCGTTTACTATCGATCCTTCGGAGTGCCAACGAAGTACCTCCAATTTTCTTTAGGCGGCGCCACTTCGCTTCATCCCCTTTTCCACTAGCTGTAGTTACCAAATCGTCTCGTTATTCGATTTCCTCTTTTTTTAATGATTATTCATAACAATCGCGTATTATAAACCGATTTTAAGTCTGATCATTAATTACCGGTAATTATAAATTAGTTGATTTGCATTTTAGTTTATTCCATCATTGTTTAAGTATGTTTTTTAATAAATCCCAACTTATAATTACAAACTACAGGTACATTTCGTTAAGTTGATAATTTTCAGGAAAAATAGAGGACCGGCGAAAAATGTAAGCTCCGCCAAGACTATAGGTATAGAAATAGTGATTATCGACAAACTCCTCACGACTTTCTTTGATCAACACAAAGTCTGGTCGTTTCTCTGGTACTGGCATCGCTTCTCTTCATCTTTCGCTTTCCCTATTCCAAGTACCGCGGTGCAAGTATGCCCAGCAGGGTTCTGCACTGCGCCACGTTAATTGCTTCGCGCCCCGCAAGAGACGAGAACCAGCTCTTTATACGAGGAGCTTTATTTCACGGGGTCTATGGCGACGATGCTGAACCGAAGAAGAAAAGACAATCACGATTAATTAATAACTATCATCTCGACGTTAGCCGCAACAATAAGGTTAATCGCGGAGTGGCGCCAGGAAGGAGATAAACCGAGAGAGAAATAAAATATGAGGAAATTTGTCAAGCACCTCCCGGATTTGCTGCTGGCGAAGGAGCAAAAACTTTTTTCACTCTTTCCAGCATCCGACTTCTTCTCACTGTAATCTCGCCCCTTCTTCCCCGATGTCCCTCAGAGAATACAATTCAACCGTGTTTGATTAGATTCTCTTGAGCGAAATTCAGACCGAACGAAACAGTAGTAAAAAAATGGTATGTAAGGTTATCCTCAGATTCTCTGGCAGATAAGTTGAATTTGTTCTTTCGCTACAGTATAATCTTGTTTAGAGTCCAACACAATAATGTTCGTGTACAAAACACAAATTCGAAGAAGAGCGAGAATTTAAGGGATCCTCGGACATTGGTATGCGAGTAGGTTGACGGGTGTCCGTGGCAGGACGAGGCTGGCGCGTGTTATTTCGTGAAAACAGATCTATTTCGAGAGTGCCTGACCCTCGAGTGATGTGTGTGCCTCGAATACAAAAGGGTAAGGTAGTGGTGAACTGCCGGTGCGTCAACGAACAACGAGGGGTGCGGATGTTTGCGGAGGAAAACCGGCAAGCCTTCGCTTAAGCGCCCTCTGGTCATCGCAGCCTCCCATATCCTTTCCCAGGGTTCTCTTACCACCAGCTAGACATCTACATGTGTTTTCCATTCATCCTGGATCCTGTTCTCTCCTCCCTAATGCGTATCGTCCGATTTTCGCACTACCATAGACGATGCTCTATAGTTTCGTCCTGCACCCTCTTTAACACTCCTTCCTTTTACTGCGTCCAGCCATCCTTACAACCAACACAGACATTAAACAACGTTGGTCTTGTTGAAACACCATTAAACGCTATATTTCTCTCGGTAGAGATAGAAATGACAAAATAAATTGCCTCCAGAAAAATACCAATTTGACTCGGGTATGCGCGAAGGTTGACCAGCGATAAGTAGGAAGGTACTTCTTTTTCCAGCAAGCATTACGTATATTTTTTTTTGTTATTTATTCTTCCTTTTCTTCACTACTTCTTCGACTCCCGCCTGGTTCAGTGTACAATGTATACAGAGCGACGGAACATTCGCTTGTGCTCTCCTTCCACCTCTTTGTAGGACACTTTTCTTCCGGAACGTTGCCCCGACAATCGTATTCCCCATTTCCCCTGGCCTGCTGCACCGCGCGTGGTGCGCTTTTCTCTCGCTTCGTCCCAACCCATACCAGATACCCCGTTCGCCGCACGTTCGGTTCCTTCAATCTGGCCACGTTATATAGGAACTACCCCGCCAGCAGCCAGATTGGAAAATATTCTCCACCGAGAATTCACGGTGCAACGCCCGCTCTCTCTGGTTTCTGGCACATACTATTCCTCTGTACATATACATAGGCTAGACATATACATACATAACAGTGCTAGATGGTCACGACTATCGTGCCGATTCGCTTGTCGCCCCACGTCCCCTCGATATCCTTACCGTGTGTTGGTAACCGTTTGTGTGCGCTTATACGACGCCGTGAGGGAAGTCGATAGTTTGGATGTACCTGTTGAAAGGCTCGTACGTTTTTGTGGAAAAGTGTTCCACCACCCTCTCCGCCCTCTCTATCGGCCGATGACTCGACGAACGATCGTCCAGACAGGCGAGAATTCGTTGAAACACTATTACCTTTTGCCACCTTCTGCTCCTGGTTTTCAAAGATAGGAGGAACACACTTCTGCAGGATATTTTAATCGACCTGCAGTAAAAATACAACGTTCAACTTTTTATTCTAAAAAGCATAGAACGATCCAAATATCCGATCAGTTTTCTTCCGGTGCTCGAAGAACTCTCGCTGCTGTTGCTCCTGCTGCTGCTTCTCAAAAACACTCGAGATCTCTTTCGTCATTTTATAGGTACGCGTCAGCTGCACGCGTCTTTTCGTCGTCTCGTCTCGCGGTATTTCGTCTCTCAGGTGGAGGCGAAAGCCAAGAGGCATCCAGACGAAATGGAAGAAAATTTTCCAGAGTCTCAGAATACCCCGACGGGGGTTAACATAGTCGAGCCCTCCTCCATATAGCTGCTACACACACGGATAACTTCAACGCGTCGCATACTCTCGCACGAACGCACCTCCTCGATTCCTCGTAAAATCTGTAGCTTTTACTGCCTTGCGAGATTGAAGAATCGGGTTGTAAAGAAACGTATCCCGTGCGACTGCTGCTGGGAAGATCGAAGGCTTGCTCGAAAACCATCGGTGAAATATAGGTAGCTAGCGAAGAAAAACGTCAGGGAAAATAGTCGCTGGCATAGACAAGCCCTGTCGGAAGAGTTAGCTGAAGGTTAGATGGCTGGCTCTTGAACAGGCTTCACTTTCACGTTGCGGTAAAGTTGAGCCGCGCCCGGAAAAGGGTGTTGAAGCATAAAATACGTATCTTAAGCTCCCTCGGGCGGTGATCCGCTCGTCGCTTTAATTAAAAGTTGATCCTGCGTCTGATACCCACCGTGCCGAAGCGATTTCCACGTTTCAATTTTGCCCGAAGGATAATTCAGCAGCAACTGTCGGTCCCGAGGCAAAATCTCTTTCTAGCATCAGTATCCGCGCATCATCCACTGTTCTCTATTTTCGTGCTACGCTGATTCTTTTTATCCCTGCGGCTTCCCGGTGTTCCGTTTATAATTCGCACGGTTCCTATGCATAACCAACCCGTTCGTTGCAAATTATTTTCCTCCGCATCCTCGATATACATTTTCTCTTGAGCCGAGCTCCATCATCTGCCGTTTGTATATGTGTATAGAGGTAACGTATAATCGTGGAATGAAATTGCGAGATAGCATCGTTTCCCTTCGGCAAATGGGATGAAACTCGTACGATTTATAGTTACACACGAATATACGTAAGCATAATATATATCTCGTATCCTACATTCCTTCACTCACGGTGTCTAGTCCCATGATGTTCCGTTTCAATTTTCCAAGGCTCTATGGATACCTCGACATCGTTTCTCCCGTCTCGAGGTACGTCAATATCATGAAAAATCGTATCGACCGATAAGGAGCATCGAATCGAAGATCCAGACTTCTTCGTAGGCTTCTAGTTCGGCTCTCGATAGTTTATAGTCTATATCCTATCCGCCTCTCGAAGGGGAGTTGCTACAGTTTAGAGTTTAGAGCTCGTGCCTGGGCTGTTTCGATACTCTAAGAGCTCTGAAGACCCTCGAGGCCCCTGTAGGGGGTTGGAAGGCGCGTGGCAGGCAAGGGGGCATACCGAACAGGGACGAAGAGGGGTACAGGGAACAAACTGGATTTGTGAAGCACGTCGAGGGTCAGGGGAAGGGAATCAAGGGGCGTGGGAGAGCCAATCCATCAGAAAGAGCTGGTGCTGGCTGCCACTGGCAGAACTGTTTCACCCCTAGAATCCTAGAAGCAGAACAGTTACCGGGGTTCAATGAGCGCACTGTGAGCTCAACTTCTAGGACCTAACACGAAGCACCCATAGCGTAACCGCCGAAACTTCAACCAAACGTCTGCTTTACCTCGTGGCTTGGTCCTCACTCGTTCTGAAATGATGCTACAACGACGTTGCGTTTTCTGACAGTCAGATACAGCGGCCGCAATAGCAGATTTGACATGACAACGAACGTTTACTTTTATTTTTTTTCTTGCGTTTGCCGAGACGGAGAAAGTTAAGGCAAAGCCTGTGTAGAGATTCCGTCGCATGCGAACACGATAAATATCCTGAGAAAATGGGGAGAAGAGGCAGACGGAGTCGATACCTCATATTAACGATGATTAGTGATAGTCTGCTGTTACTGCTTGGTGTTGGTTGGGGAGCTAGATTTACGAATCGTACGTGCTGGTTTATGATTCTGTCGACTTGCGAGCTTTCGGGTTAGTACTTAATGTCTACTATCGCACGAAGAAGGTTCGTATGTTGTTTCTGCGGGGTTTTTACTGTACGCTTCGGTACACTAGCGGCAGGATCTGTTGAACCTGGGAATGAACAACGATTATCGCGTCTCACGCTTGAAGAACTCTGGTAATAAGGAACACGACATCGCTATTATATTAACGACATCTCAGTCTACTCCCCTATATGGATTTTCGTGTTTTCACGTCAGCTGGCATCGAACATGAACGAAGTAACAGAGACTTGTGATAGTATACCGGCAATAGAACAATTAATAGTTGGAGAAACATTGAGCGTGACGTCAAACGACTGATGCGATACTCCTAGTAAAATCCACTTTTAAGAAGATGGTGACAGCGTAGTTATTCCGAAATTTTCGATACGAAATTTCCAACTGTTTATGAAAAACATAAAGAGTTCCCCGAAAATCTCAAGAGACGTATGATAAAAATTTAAAAAACGTTAAAAATTCAGTATTTTCGATTTTTAACAGACATCATTTCAGATTTGGATAAAAACTCCATGTGTCTCGTAATCAGCAGAAATCTTCCAATCAAGACACTAGAAACAGTCAGATAACAAGAATATTAAAGATTTAAACATCAGTCGTGTCATCAGTGACTCCTTACTGTATTATGTAAGAAGTCATTCCCGTCATCATTCCCCATTCCCATCATTGTTGGAACAACGGTCATGTCACTTCTTCCGAATCTTTTCAAGCTCGACTACTTTGCGTCTCGCTCTCCCTCGTCATTCCTGGTTTTCTCGACAGATTGTCTTCCGTTACAACGATGATAACGTTATTGCAACGGTAGAAACCAGAAGGAACCCAGAACGGCTGAGAGTACTTTGCGGAGATATAGAAATTAATATTCCGACAGTGGTAGAGCAGAGAACGACGAGAGAAATTCGTAGACGTCTGGGCGAACAAGCTGTGCGAGAACGTGATGGTTGAACGTATAGGACATCGTCGTTTCGCGTGTCTCGTTGTATGTTTGCTGCATGAGCGCGTACGACCCGAGAGAATTCACATTTTCCTTCCCGTTTTCGAGGTTTTCGTTAGCACACAAGAGACGAGAGGTGTTTCTAACGAGTCCGCATGAGCGTCGAAGGCGGTAGCAGCAAAATGCGCAAAGGTGAAGATCGCTAGACGGAATATATGTCTACCGGTGAAAACGGAAGAGACGGTTCCCCGAAGGAGCCGGAACTGCTGCTTCTGCTGTTCCTTCTGGTTGTACATCGGATTCGTGGGTGGGGTGGAATTATTAATCATGGCTGGGATCTCATAAAGCTCCGCTTAAGCTCCGTACAGTGCATCGTTTATTACTCGCGCGCGCCTTCTGCTGCTGCTTCTGCTTTGCCGGGCTTTACTCCTTGGGCCTCCGCGGAAATACAGTATCGCAATACTGTGCACTGTTCTATACAGTATCAGAAGCCTGGCTCTCGTTATTGCGTATTAAGTGACTGCAACCGGCAAGAAGCATCGCGGTCTCTGCAGATTTTAGACTCGTCTTCGGCAAAGAGATTCTCGACATCAGTTGAAAATGATGGAAACGTTCCAAAAGGTGGAACGAAGGATCCAAAGAGAACGACGTAGGAAAATCGAGAGAAGGCGCCGAGATGAACGGGCTTACGAAAATTGAAAATCTTATTTCTTGTTTACTCAACGAACTAATCTGCAGGTATATTAAGCTGTGTCTCGGTAAACAACGGTATAAAGGACAGACGATATACGAAAACGATGAAATTCTCCATCTCTGCCTTGCATCAAGGAGCTTGAGCTCTAATTTCCGGCAAACTTGTCGTTTCTTCACGCACCGTCAATCTCGCTTCGCGTTTTTCTCTGTCTTACGCGCTGCCACGACGGGATGCTGCGACGAATCTTGGGCTGCTTTCGCTCCATGTACTTCCCACAAATACACACACTCACTTTTCGTTCTCTCTCTCTCTCTCTCTCTCTCTCTCTCTCTCTTTCCCCATCTTTATCTCTCTCTCTCTCTCTGTCTCCGTTCGCTCTCCGCCTCGAAATCCCCTTTGACGCGCCGCGACACGACCCTCGTAAACGCCAAAATGGAGTTTAACAGGTATACACGCGGCGCAGCTCTCCTGGTTCTCTTCTCACTCCTCTTCGTCCTTGAACGGAGCATTTTGTGCTTTGCTGCCCTTCGCATACACTCAAGTAGGATCCACTCTCGCGCGCTTAAGCCCGACCCATCGTCCCAACTCCGCTTTTCTTTTTTCATTTTTTTTTCTCCTTTCCTTTTCTCACTCTCTGTACACTTTGCTTCTCATTTTCTCCGTTTCTCTCTATTTCTATCAGTCGCGACGTACGCATCAACTCACCCTCGTTTCTCATCCTCGCCGACAAAGCTAACCAGAGTGTATCGCTTTTTTTTTTCTTTGTCTTTCTCGTTTACTATTTTTCGCCTGTGCCTGTTTTAAGTAACTGGAACCCGCATGGAGTTGGGCACGCGTGTGCTGCGGTGTGCACGTGACACGCGAGGGTCGGATCAAGAAGGGTGCCATGCTGGTCCCCCCACTCCTCTCTAGAGTAAGTAGAACATTGAGGGTGCTGGGTCAGTTTTCCCCTTCCCTTTTCGGCATTGCCCAGAAACGCGAGCGATCGAGGGATTACAGGCCGCTTCGGTAATTGCTCCTCGCAATTTACCCGCACTAAATCCTGATTAAGCAACGGCGAAGCTAGTCCACCTCCAACCTCTCGAACGTTTCGGTACCATTAAACGAATATGGCGTGTAAAATTCGCGATGTACCGTCACTGATTCAGGTAAATCGCGAAACCGGTACTTGAACCTTGCGAGGTTAAAACAGACTTATCCAATGAGATCCTTGAAATTTTGTCGAGGACAGTTCGTGATTGATAAGCCTTGACCCTAAACTTTCTTAGGGTCAATTGTAGGGTCAGTTTTTCATGACGGAAAAATAAGAAAAGGAAAAAGTAAGTTTTTAGAGCGAAAGGCTTTATCTGATCGTGATCAGCTGATCACTGATCAATGTACACAACTTGCGTTTGTCTGAACATTTTGGTGGATGTACAATCACGTGGACATTGCGAAGAGTCGAACTAATTGGAATGATTTGTCAGACGAATCTATACGCGTACAGCTCATATTTACATTTTCCAATGTGATATGAGCACGCAACGGAGAGTCCGAAGGACTCGGTTCTCACGGGAGGATGGAAAGGGAGGGATAGAGGGTGGTCTCGGATATCAAGAAGATATCGGAGTTAGGTAGCCTGTCAGATTAGGATCCTACTCCCTCAATTCCCATTTGTCCCACGACTACGAGAGCAGCTCGTGAGCTAGTGAGAGCACGCGGTTCTCGACGAGCTCATATAGCCGTGTGGCGCGCCGCATCTGGGGAAATGTACCGAGATTACGGATCCAATTCCAATAAAGTTTAGCACGTGAGTCGACTGACACCGAGAGCTGCTTGCCTGTCCAATCATTATTAAGACGCTCGTGTCTGCCTGGCGGCTTACGCAAGTTCGACAGCTCCGAGTGGAAAGGCTTCGAGATAATAATTTACGGTCCCGGATGGTAAAGCCTCGGTTATACCCTGTAACAAATGATATTGGCACAATCTTCATTTGTCTACTGATTTCAAACACCGTTGGATCTTAAAAAAGATCAGTGGACCAACGCGGGATGACAAATGCTGCAAAACACGATACATTTTTTTATTATATTGGCCCTCTGTTAATACCCAAACTTTAAGAAAAAAAGATAAGCTACACTTCACATCCGAATTAATGTGCCCTGTGTCACATTATGTCCCCTTTGCCTCCTCCAATTGAAACACAGTAAAATTTCATAAATGGCTTTCCCCGGTAAAGGAGCTAGAGGCATCGATACGTTTGCCACTTCCGTACTGTCACTTGCTAAAGTTATTGGGATCATTCATCGAAACATTGTGAATCATCATATATTTATGAAATGATACCATCTAATTGGTTTGCTCTAAATGAAAGCACGCGAGAGTTTTGTAGTAATTGTTTCAAATGTGCGGAACATAGCGAGATGCTATCATGGATGATACCAGCTGATTGCGTTGGTAGTAACATATATATATACTCATAAGAGACATTGCCCACATGTGGAATATGGTCAACGCTTTTTCCTTGCATGTTGGAGAACACTGGTTTCTAAGGACACGAGGACACGTGGAATGAATTCATGCATACATGTATGTATATATATGATACTCGGACAATTAACCACCACTTCCGTCAGTAGCTTATCCGCCTTCCCTCGCGTAACCTGACTCCCCGACAGAAGTTGATGCGGCATTCCCGCGAAGCTTAGCGTTAACTCCTCTCTCTAATCACGCGGAGTGCTTCATTCATTCGTAACGAAGACTGCGGGGCTATCTTAAAACCGCAATAGCAGTAGCAGTCGCACTAGTTTCAGTTTGAAGCTCTCTCCAGACACGGACGAAAATTCAAATCTGTTCTCTCTGATTCTCCCATTCGCTAAATTCTCCGGTAACACAAGGCAGTTCAATAATTCAAACGTTCAAACTAATTGTACTCCAAAGTAATCGAGAAAATGACACCTAAATATGTAATATCAGTAATTACCCCAACGTCTGCCAAATAGAATGTAAAACAGCAAACATAATTGACCAACTGATCACCATCATAATTGTCATATTTATTATAAGGGTTCACTGTTGAAAGAAGAAGCAAAAAAGAAAAACAAATAAATTACCACAAAAAAGTCGCAG
>JABMBT010056968.1:0-12029 GCA_018906895.1 Odontocolon sp. PSUC_FEM 10030002
ATAGAGCCCCTGTGGAAACGCACGACGATCTTTCGACGGTACCGACGTGTGCCAGGTCGCTTGCGATGTTCTGAGACGCTCAGATTTTGCCGCGTCACACTATATACAGCATGCAGAATCGAGGTTGGTGAATCACTCCAGCCTGTAGCCGTACGGGAGAGAATCCCACTCACCCCACCGCCATCTCTTGACGAGAACGGGTTTGCAGGTCTTTCTCTCCGGCGCAGTAACTACCTGATGGAGTTTGGTTCTTTTTATCGATCGGAAGTCAATTTTAATACTACTACCTGGGGTAGCAATGAGATCGCGGATTGAGTCAAAATTAATCTTCGAACTGTTCGTATAATTTAATGAAATACCCTTAACTTTACACACTTCGATTTCGCGGTCATCAGGTGTTTGGACGATATACCCATAGAATTTTGGTCCTCCAGACACGAAGCGTTTGATATAGCTACCAGCGCCATATCCCTCCAACTCATCCGTGAGATCCCCCAAAAGACTGCCAAGTGGTGGGTGATATTCACCCTCGGCACCACTGCTCAAATATATGCACGAATCCGTATCATAGTACAAAACGCGGTGATTTAACTGTTCCAAATATGAATACAGCTTAAGCCGGGCTTGGGCTGTTGTGTACGCGGCTATACTAACGCTTGTTAACGGATTTACCTCGATCGTTTCCTGAGTACTTTCCCAACAAACGTATAATACCGATTCGTTAACGAAAACGACGTTTTGTACTACAATAGTCGGATTGGCAAGAAGTTCTAACAAACGTTCCCGTGTTCTAACCGCTTCCGTTTTAGGAAGATTTTCGCGCTGACCAAATTTTCCCCAAAACGAATTTAAACACAGCTTAGCGACTGATCGGAGTCCCGGATTTTTTTCAATACGCTCGGCGCGTAATTCTACACCCTCAGCATCGCGATACGTTTGCAGATAATGCTGCTTCTCTGCCTCACTCACACAATTCCTCGGCCACCCGCTTGCCTCTTGTTTGATTTGCAACCAAAGATTTACGTACCCTTCGAAGAGACCACCTGATAGAGTAGATGGGTCATACTGGACCACGTCATACTGCCAGATTTCGTGAATGGTCATGATCTTATAACCCATCTGTACAGCTTTGACGAGTTCGCAGGAAACCCAAGTCCCTTCGAAGACACGGTCTTCCTCATTTTCGTGAGTACAGACTCCTTGTCGCATTTCAGTGCAACATTGGCGACATAGGGCAAACATAAGTCTCCCATGCATGCGAATGGGGAGGACGGGATGATATAAAGTCCGCGGCGGTAAGACCGTGCAACGAACGAGGCCCTCAACTCGATCTAAACAATTATCCGGACCAGTTATCTCCGAACAGTTATCTTCGGTATAAACCTTAGGATGACCGATCGGGAAGCGACCAGTCTTCGAAATAAACGGATATAATGAACAAACATCGACGTAGTGAATTTTTTGCTGACCCGTAACCTCACAATAAGTGCGAGTGTTTCCAGTTCGACCGCCAAAAAATGCATCTCGCGGGTTTAAGGGTAAACTACTAAGAAGCCGGTGTGTGTTCAAAAAATTGGAAAGTTCCTCGTTGTCGGCTTTCATACGGTTAAAATCACACTCCCACATCTCATGCAAAATATACCCTAATGACTCGATTCTGTGAGATGTCTCGCGAGTACGCTGGAACCTCTCATCGAATGTTGAGCCAGCGTACATTTTTTCACGTTTCACCCTATAACAACGGTTACACCCGTGGAAGAAACACCCGTGGAACTGGAACACGTTTCGCGTACCATCGGGCTTCTCGAGATAACCGTCGACTAGTGAACCGTCGAGGAGTCGATACTCCCGACCGCGACCGGCGTGAATAATAGCGGTGCTAAGCTGATGTTCGCACCAGAGCAACCATTGTATCGCTACTTCTGACTGATTGTCGGCCCGTCTATAACCACCGCGTGGAATAACTCCTATCGTATCTGCCGCGAGAAATTGCTTGCGATAGACTCTATTACAAGCCGAAGCAATAGTCGTTGCCTCGGCGAAGGGGCAAACATCCCCGCTGCTCATGAAAATTTGGCGGAAGGCCGTACAAGCTCGTCGGAGGATATCTACATCACTCTGACAATATTCCAGAAGTTCTTTTCGAAAATCAAATATATAATCATTTTGTCGAGCTTCATTGTACCAGTGAATAAATTCCGCGCGATTATTCGATGACATTGTATCCGGAGAATAGTACTCTAAATCGGGAAGTGGTCCAACGTACTGCTCATTATCCGGTTTGTTGAAGAGATGTGGGAAAACTCCTTTGAATATATCTTCACCAAGCCCAAAGGCCTTTGGTAAGGCACTAAGCGGCATGTGAAAATAATTCAAACTATCGATAAATTTGACCGAATCGACTTTCATCATGATTATACTGCTACCATTAAGTATCAGTTCGGGAGGTTTGGTACATTGATTCTCGACGAGATATGACAATATAAATTGTGCATCGAAACCTTTGGCATTGTGAGCTATGCATATAACCTTACCGATGGCTTTTCGTGATTTAAAAACATATTCTACGAAACTCTCGACCGGATTAGTACGAAATACGCGGACCCGATCCGCAATACAATTTTCACAATCTACGTTATCATTATTTATGCAAAGCGTGCAGCGCTGTTGACTAACGCACAAATTCGGAACGTGGATATTTACCCCTGGTGCCCCTATAACCTCTACGTTCTGTTGCGTCTCAAAGTCATAAAAGATGAAAACAATATTTTTTTCTGGCGAATCTTTAAAATATTTCTTTACAGGGGCTATGAAACAACGATGATTATCCGGGCGTTTTACCTTGCAAATCTTACAATAGGAAATCCCGCACACGTGATTTTTATCTACCGACAAATTGACCGCTTTTCGACAACGAGGACAGTTCTTTAACGTATCGCAAACGCTAGCTCTAGGACTGTACGAAGATTCTTGTTTATGCTGTGACCAAAAGATTGGTGCACCCCGAGCTAGAAAGAGGGGAGGAGAGGAAAAGAGGGCGCTCAGTCGAACACACGCACAGTATATTATTATTTATTATCTAAAGAAGAACAAAGTCGGTTATAATAGATGGAATGTGTGTGAGGAAGAAATATAACAGATGCGCGGTAAGATGACCGCAAGATTACCCTTATGGCTAATTCACACTGACATTTCCATCCAACGCGTGCGCTCGCACTCGGCAATCGGCGGAAATGTTACCGGTCACTGACCGGTTCCCGTAATCCGACCTTTGGGCGCCAGTCGCTGAACGGCAGCGACACCGTTTCCGGTCGAGCCGATGATTCGGCGGCTCGATCCCTGCTTTCCGTTGCCGAGCGCTTCACTCTCACTCGGGGGGGGGGGGCGATCTGAGACTCGCAGGGGCGGATCCGCGAAAGACAAAGGCTCTTAATGATTACCGCCTCACGAACGACCGGTTCGGCTCTGTGGTCTTTGACCACGCTCGCTTAACTTTAACGCGGGATTTCTTCCTTCTCGCTCAGTTCTCTTCCTAAGAAGTCGGTTACGGTCGCCGTACAAAAGTCCGCTTAGCTCTATTCGATGGCACAACCAGAGTGAGTCCTGGCCTCGTTTCCGCCCTCCTCGTCGCCGGTTGGTCCGTGGGGCGTTGATATCCGGTTCGCTTGGCTCGGTCATTGGTCGGAGGAAAGTACCGCTGGAGTCAAGCGTCGAGCGGTCGGGAGCCGCCGCGCGCCCTGCTGGCGTCGAGTGGCGGCTTCCTCGATCTCGGTCGATACGTGTCATGGTGGCTCCCACGGTCCTGGGACCGGCGTACGGGTATCGATGGTGCCGGGAGTGAAGTTTGGTGATATACGGCGACGCTTGGCAAGCTGGAGATCCACCGCTGGCCGTGGGACAGCTACAACTGCCGTGGCGGTCCTCGTTCCGGGCGAAGACGGGACAGCCCGGTCGGCATCGCGGGCTTAACTTCCCTTGGCTGTCGTCCCTTTTGCGCTCGTCTTCTACCGGGACCCCGGGAAGATTGGGGTCCTGCACCCCAGGTAAAGTAGCTTTCCTCTCTTCCTTCTGGCACAGCCCGCCCGTTCAGATCCGTTTCCGCTTTCCAGGAATCGAGTTGGTGTTCTTTGTCCTGTTGACCGCATCGTGGACCGGCGAGGTGACCCAGGGGCGGTGGGAGTGTGGAAGGACTCGGGGTTGTGGGTTGGCGAGGGAATTAGGGGTGCGTAGCGTGCGGTTCCGTGGCAGCCTCGGTGTGCCATCGTTACCCCTCAAGTGACCGCGTCACAATGCTTAAGTAAACATTCCACACCGTAAAAGAATCGGCGGCAATCATCACACCGAACTTCCTCATCCCGACACGGGGGCCTACTCAAACATCTGGGACAACGTTCCACGCAGCGATGTTCAATTATACGACGATAAGCTTTTCCACGCGGTATATAAAAATTACGTTGCCCCGCGGCAGCAGCAAGATTTAAAATTACGTCGTAATGACAATTCCGGTTGTCGTGTAGCAAATAAAACATGTATTGTGGTGGCTCATCATCGTCTTCGAAAAAATGTTGTCCATTGAAAAATGGAGGGACACCTGAACCGAACGTACGAATATCGTAAACAACAATCGCAATTCTTTCCCGGGCGAGGTATTGCTGAAACGAACGGAGTTCCGCGATTCCACATCCTGCCGGAGGAATTACCACACCAGCAGCAACAGCAAGTTGTTGTGCAAGCTCGCGTTGCAATTTTCCATCAGGCCGCCTCACTTTGTTCCACCGTTCGTGGAGTTCACCTATTCTAACGTTTCCGCGTTCCGTGTATGCCTTTGCTACTACAAGTGCTCGCGGTAGGCAGAGTGAATCGGTATTAACTATATTTACGATGGAACGTTTACTCACGTCGTCGAGTTTCAAACGTTTGGCAACACGACCACGACCGACGGGTGCAGAAATAACATGTGCTGTTATAATAAACGAATCGTCGATCCGAAACTCCGCAGCACTTTGTGTTACCCGATTAACAAGATCTATTAGGTCAACCGAATCAAAATTAGCAACGAGTCGAACCGACATTCCAGCGGGACCCTGAGTTAAACTATTGGCTCGAAAAGTTATCCCTATATAATCGGTCATTTCGCAACCGCTTACTAATAACCGATGAAGCTCTTCAAACGCTTCGTCCAACCATTCTATGGGGTTCCTATCACCAGGGGGCGGCCGAATTCGAAGTATTATCTCGGAACCGCGGGCGTGAAAATTATCAAAAACGCGTCTGACTTCCGATCGTATAATAAGCTTGGATTCACCAACCTCGTTTTCTTCTTCGGCTTCCGCGATGTGTCCACGGTTGCCCCCAATCTGAACGCCCGCAGCCTCTCGCGGACTTCCAGGATTATCCTCCTGCTGCTCGTCATTCTCCATCTCGAGAGTAGAATCGAGATCCTGGTCAGGAATTGCTGGATCACCCTCGCCGGCAATTCTTCCTTGAGACGGTTCTAGCGATAAACCGCTCGCCGAACGGACCAGCTCTTGCTCGTCAGTGTCCATGTGTACTGAAACAAAATTGAAAAGAAAAATCGTCACATCCGTTTACATTCTAATTAATAAAATTGAAAATAACATGCAAACCACGTCACATGATATACATACCATCAACGTTGCGATGAAGAGCTTCCACCTCGTCAACACATCGTATTAACGAGGACTGACGGACATCGCCCAGGCTCTCCCATAAATCCTCTTCCGGGGGATTTGCCGCTTCTACCTCCTCCAGACATCGAATAAACGACGACTCGCGAGCTCCACCGAGAGCCCACACTCCCTCGTTCCGGTCAGCTGTAACAATAATTCATATATAAGTAATTGTAAAAATATTTAAAAAAATGTTAAATACTGTACACTATAGTTTTCTATTGCCAATACTTACATTGAAAACGTTCGAAGTCCTCACGAAGGGGTCCAAGGTTCACATTTAATCCTTGCCCATGAGCCTCAGCTTCACGGTAGGCCATCTCTACGTATTCATATACACCGCGAAATACATTTCGTTCATGCATATGAATGATGTCGCAGAGATAGGCTGACCGTAGAAGTTCAGCAAAACTTCGACGTATCTCACTAACCGATAAATTACGGAGTGCTCTGTTGGTTATCAACCGATTGATATCCTCCGGAAAGCATCTCCCACGTCGCGAAAGAAAATCGTAAACCCGACGGTAAATCATAATTTCCGTATGACGCGACATGATGTTAAATTTTTCCGAACACTATCGAACACTTAGAGAAACTCTTCACTCGACAAGATGAAACGGAATAACTTACATCTCCGTAATGTCTGAGAATTTATGTACTTCGAACACTCCCACTCTTTCAGGAACTGTCAACCCCTTATTGGTCAAGCTAATTTTCCTGCTCTTCCGAAAATTTGTCAACCCCGCCTCTGTTTGCACTTTTCCAACATTAGAAGAACCGTTACCATGTAAATTAAAAAAAAAGAGAGAGAGAGAGAGTTACCGTAACAGAAATGAATCAGAATTTTTACTTACCTTATTAGTATTTTCTAAGCTCGATGCCACTGGTGCAGAACGATATTAATTTTTATTACTCTCGACCGTAGCATCGGTCTACCCTTTCGCACAGCGCGCCAGGGTGCCGGTCACCCGACCGTAATAAAGCAATTGCATTGTGTATACGATACATACCTGCCTGCGAAGCGGTTCAATTTTTTTCTAAAAGTAAATATATTGAAAAACTACAAAAGTGTACGGAACTGAAGACATCTCGAAAAATTCTAAGAATTGCGGAGGAACCTTCCTGATTTTTTCTTTATACTTAGAAAGATGAGTCAGTCAAGATTTTCATCTGTATTTTTTTTTTCCTTCATTGTTGAGGGTGAGCAAGTTTCGACAGGCGTCAACAAGTTAGGCTGCAAATGAAGATGCACGTGTTGCATAAGACGCTTTCTAAAATTCCTCGTCACCACGGGTGGTCTACTCTTAGGTTCTTCTAAGTCCAACCTCTCACACCCCCACTCGTGTCTACACGGAGGAGGGTTTTCATCCCTTCTTTCTTAACATTCTGTTTACAGTTACGGTTATACAACGCCGCAAAATCTGGATTGTGCTATTAAGAGCTCGTCTCCAGAAGTATACGGACTATACTGTGAATTTCACTCGTTAAAGAAAATTAAAAAATATAAAGTGATATCACAATAATGGATTCTCCACGGAACACAAAAAGAGTTTTCGACACAACGTCGCTGAGTGAACAATCAGAAAACCATGAACCGTTAAACAATGGGATTATACTCTCCTCGGTATACTACTTGAATAGATCATTCAGCAAGGAGATTATCGTTGGTCTAAGACTAGTGACCGACAAAACATTTGGAGCAGTCATAAAATTCAACGGTCACCATGGCTGCGGAATTTCCCTCAACTCGGAAGAATGGGACGCTTTCATTAACCGAGTACATTTTATTTCCCAATGGTTCGACGATGAAGCGACAACGTCTACTATTGTTTCACCAGCTCCGATTTTTCTTGGACGCCAGACAAAAATATTGTTTACAACGGCTTATAATAAAAAGGCTATTATACTGACCTATACGGACGCGGATACTTCGGAGAGCAATTCATTAACCAAGAAAAAGAAATACTCTCCCGGAATTACAATGCAAAAGGTCACGTTCGAGGGATTAAAGAATATCGCAGCCTGCGTGAGCTTAAGAATAGCCCGCAGTGTCGATAAAGTCTTTTTCGCCAGTCTTTGTATGGATAGACTCATAAAACAGACTTATTCTTCGTTGTATGATATGACTGAAAAGGATTTGACACAGACTTGTGTCCGAAGAATGGTGTGCAGCCTGCTTATGGATACAAAACTTGGTTTCAATTTTGACGATGAAGAATACGATGAAAAGTTTATGAAATTAACATGCTATGAATTACTATCGACATATTTTGAACATATTTTCTCCAGTGTGATAACTCTACACCGTGAATATACGCAAAAACAAAAAGACTCAAAGACTGTGGCGTTAGGTTAAATTATTTTTAAGACAACTTTTATACTTAATTTCAATATTTTCTTATTTCTTTAATTAAACATGTAAATCTATAATTTTAAAAATAAATGCAAATAACCGTTTGCACTATCAACATAAAAACTCGTTCAATTATTATTTATTTATTTCTACCCTATATTCGCCTCTCCCCATCCTTTTTCATCTAGCTAGTCCGCTCGGGTGTTAGACAAGGATGCTCGACGGTCTTCGAGAGCGAGAGAGAAAGACTCTGTCTCAGCGTCACCGCTCGGTTGCCGTCGCCAAAGCATGCTCTCTCTCTCTCTCTCTCGCTCTCGAAATCCCACGTCCACCCTCGAATTTGCATGCCGACGAAGACTCGTACCACCCTTTCTCTCCGCTAGATGGCTTCGGGGATGAACCACCCTCTCCCGCTTAATTTTTTCCTCCCACCGCCCGATCGGCTATGGCTGGCCACAGCTACAAATTACCCTCTCCAGCACACTCATTACCACCACCCCCACCCCCCAATTGTCGAGGTACCTCCGGGACCGTCTAAGGGCGGGTGGTTGGGACTCAGCGCTCGAAGGAGCAACATCTCCAAGGCCCACCGGGAACCCCTGAACAAGGGCGACCAGCCGAACCCTCCCCCTCCACTCCACCCCTCCGAGCTCGACCAGGTACCCCCACCAGAACGCTCAGAAATACCCCTTCCACCAAAACCGGCTATGGCTGGCCTATACTACTAGTATAGCCTTAAGTATATTACCGCTAGTTTGCCATGGCAACTCTCATTGCCCGCACTCTCGCGCCTAGCCCCTCCCACCGACTACGAGATGACTACCTTCAAAGAAATAAGGCGTGGTTCTTTATTCACTATTTTAGACTTCATACATCACTTATAGACTTCATATATTTTAGACTTCATACATTTGCATTCATCGCTCACTTGTTCGTCGTTCTGAATTCTACTACGTCGCTTTGAATATATAGTGTATCTTGTGTTTATTAATGAAATGATAATATTTTCTATATTTTTTTAATCCGAACAGGCATATAGTATCCAAGGACCGAATTACAGAGGTTTGCAGAGGCCGGGCGTCAATCATTAACAACATTTTTGTTGAGACAGTAGGGCATTGTCACGCACCGACTGACGAGCTCCACGTGGCTTCAATCTTTTTCCGCGAGCTTTATCGATCCACGATCACCGAAATGCGCAGCATTAAAGACATCTTCCAAAGATTCGAAGCACTGTGAGTATTGGTCCTGTTCTTGTACATTAGTGATATTACTACTGAAAACTGGCAATTTTTGCATCATTTAATTTAATTTCTAGGTATCCGGAAACCGCGAATTTCGTCGACAAGGAAATCGTGCTCAAACGCATGGCCGGGTGGAGAACGAGACTAGTTCCGCCGGATCCGCAGATGTACGTTGTTTTTCGCCAAATGTTGTACAGCGAGGAGTGGAGAATTCTTCGGCATCACAGTCGCGTACATCTAGACGTGGCAGTGACAAGAAACGAAAACGATGAAGCGTTGGCAACAGTGATTTTCGATCGAAACTTTCTCCGAAAGCTAGCCGGCAGCACACAGATTAACGTTAGCTCAACGATCCGAGTTCTTCCGATGAATATGCCAGGAACAGAGAGCTAATCATTATCACCGTGATATATTGCGATCATGTGAGTACGTTTTCTGTATAATGGTAGCCAAATTACAGGTTTGAGCTTCAAATAGTACTCCTGAAAATATTGCAGGATTTACCTAAAAAAAAAAAAAATTGAAAGATATCCAATTAAAAAATATAGATAATTATAGTTGCGTGATAATTATATGTGTATATATACCATTATATGTACCATTATATATACCATTACATATACAATTTGCAGGACGTTTTTACTACTAAATAGCATATTTTTTCCAAATATCCTATAAGCCGTTCTCCCGAGTCTCTTTCGTAGATATTCTTTTTATCAATCCGTCAATTCTCATAAATCTATTCTTTGCTTCCTCCCACACCCTTCGGGGGCTTTTCTCATATTTAGCTTATATTCACTGAATTTTGTTAATAAACTCTTCGTTATGTTTTTTCTTCACGGCTGCACGGCACCCTCTACCATTCGTTGATCCTTTGCTTATAGTTTGTGTGTGAATGTTTCTCTCGTTTTGTTTTTCTTCACTTCGTACCGAAAGATTCTCACCAGTAAAGTCTTGGAGCACATTGCATTTTTTTCATTAATATATTTTTTTTTCCTTTTTTTGCACACATCGCTTAGTTGTGAAACGTTTAAACTTTTTTTTTTTTTGGTCGCGAATCGTGTCTCTATAACAACTTGGACGATATATTTCACGCAGATTCTCAAATCGCTCATTTTCTTGTCATTATCATAATTCGTCTCATCTACAGATTAAAAAAAATGAATCTGTTCATTAACTTATCACCTTCTTAACCCGATCACCTGCTTGACACGACACATAATTTCTCGACGAGACAAACAATAATTGGCCGAGTATTTAAATCCAAAACCGAAGCTCATTCATTTTTCATCTCGGCTGAGTCACGTTAACGATAATCGATATATCGATAACGAGAACGTGGATAAATGAGAAACTTCATAATTAGTGAAATTCTTACGGATATTCTCAACTTTTTTTTGGTTTATATGCTCTGCGAATATCTTACATGTCATTGACATACGATTTATCGTCAGCATCAGGGACATCGGCAATTTTCCCAATATAATTTTAAGGATGTTTTGGATAGATGTTCACATTTAAAATTTGTCGTAGATTCAACTCAACTCAATATTTTGTGTACAACACAATTTTTTTCAATGATTCGGATTTTTTAACATGATAAAAAAAAATCGTTCGGCTACAATTAAACAAATCGTAAAACAAATTTTCTTGTTATTTTCTAGGCGTTTCCCTGCGTGTGGGCGTTTCTGATGTCACCGGATCCAGCCGCATACGCCGCCGTGTTCCAGCCACTATCAGGGCTACTCCATCCGGAAGTAGTCTACGGCAACTTTGAGCAAAGGCTCCACCAACAAGCCGACATTTGTTTCCCACTGGCGTCGATTAAACCGAATTTCTACCATTATTGCTTGGTGAGGCTCTCCGTAATAAATTAAAATTAATGCTCTCCGTAATGTAATTAAAATTAATTAATTCGTATAAAATGTAACGACTAATTAATGTATTTATAGATTTTGTTTGGGGTAACCAAAGACGAGGCTATAAGTCTCACGGAAGATAGACATTTGCAAAATGTCTTCAAAAAACTCATGGCATTAGCGCTTCTTCCGGCCGAGGAAATACAAGCTGCATTTGAATTCATCCGCGGCTCTCAGACAGCTGAATATGCAGCTATTCTCACCCCGCTGTTCCAGCACGTACAGGAGATATGGTTGTAGGGGGTTACTCCAGTAAATTTCACAGTTTACCGCGATCTGGGTGGCATAACCGACAGTGCCATTAGGGCAGTCAAGGCGTTGGAGCAACGCGTAGGCGACGATGTAAACTTATGGAAATTATGGACTCGTAAGTTTTTTAATTCCCCCCCCCCCCGGCGCCTATTGTTTTCTTAAAATCGGGTCGTTATCGAGAATAATTATTTTTTTATCACTCCGTGCGTAAAGTCTCGTTTTACACACGTTTCGCGTATATAAAACTCGATTTTCTCACGTCGCAACATAAAATTTTGTACGAAACTCGTGTGGACAACACTTGTCTAACTCGTGTGATTACAACCCTCGTTAAAAAGTCTTTTTCGCGCTAGTGTCGCAATGTACTATCACGTCACTCCGTGCGTAATGTCTCATTTACCGCTTCGCGTGCGTAAAACTCGACTTCCCCACGTTGTAACATAAAATTTTGTACGAAACTCGTGAGGAAAAGACTTTTTGAACTCGTGTGATTACAACTCTTGCCTTCGGCTCGTGGTGTAACCCTCACACTCATTAAAAAGTCTTTTCTGCACTTGTTACGTAATATACT
>JABMBT010057079.1:0-12028 GCA_018906895.1 Odontocolon sp. PSUC_FEM 10030002
TTTTTTTTTTTTTTTTATTAATTCAATTTCCTAGATTTGTATAAGTGTGTTTGTTTGAGTTATAAAATGTATGACGAGATTGACGTTTATCTCTCGACGGTGACTCTTCTTTTCGACTCGATACATCGATGAGTCTCTCATTGCGAAGATCACGATTTTCTTTCTCATTCCACCCTCCTAACATCCTGCAGTCTCGATCAGTCCGTCTAGATAGTTAGCGTTAGCGAATATCGAGAGGAGGAATTCAATCTAAAGTTAATTCCAGCCCAATAAGAGGGTTTTCCTTCTTCGTTTGACGAGGCGATATTACATATCGTCGATAGAAATAAGAGTATACACATTCAGTATATAGGAAGAGTTGCAGTAGATCCGAGACGAGTTCTCGATCGTCGTTCGTCCCGCTTCATCGTGGGACGATCCATATATGGTGCGATCCAGATTCTCTCGAGTCATTCTCGAGATCGCATGATCTCGGTGCACTCGATGTGCATGTGTTCTTCGGCTAACCGCAATTTTCGATCTCACATTGCGAAGGAAGCTCCGAGGCAACACATACGTACCAAAAATAACATATGTACACACACATTCGCCCTATAAATTCAGAAAACTATTGCTCGAATCGATCGTAAAGCGACAAAATACAATGGATGTTTTCTTAAGCCCATCGCATCCAATTCATTGCGCTTAAACGAAATTTTTCCATAATTTAATTTTTGTTGTGTCTTTTCTTTTGGTCCACATGGCTGTTATTAACTCCCCAAGTGAACGTAACCGTCGGTCTCTAGCATGAATTAACAGGCCGCCTCTGTCTCGTCTCAATGCATCGTCCGATCGTTGGCCGATTGTTTAATTCAACGTCTCCCTCGCCAAACGAGAGACGATCAGAGACGAGACTCGCAAAGGGGTGCATTGGTTGATAGTGTGGTTACTGCTATGGGGGATTGACTGGCGATGCGATACTCCAGAGTCTCTCACTCTCCGTCGGCTTCGCTTCGCTATTTGATTGGATAATGTCGAGCGAATTAAACCAATCGTGGGATTAATTGTCTCTCTGATGCCTCGTCCTCTCGTCCGATGTACAATACCTATATAGTACATTACACAGACGTGCCTCGTCTCGTATCCAGTACCCTCGCTCTGTGTATACCTCGTCGCGTTTTCCGCTTGCTCGACAAATTGTTCGCGCTAATTGGGAACGACAAAAAAAAAAAAAAGGAAAAAGCTGTGCTCGTTCGATCTCTCGCACGGAAAACAGAAATACGCCTAGCTAGACGAGGATGAGTTCGCGCGACGTGATTGCTCGCCTCGATTCACATATGTCGAGTTTTATGTCCATACATGCATTGTGTCATCTTTTACCCAAATCGATTAAGGATGCTGAAATTGCGGATCCATAATATCGGATCAAACCATCATCGAAAGTCAACTCGTGCAGATTACTCCCCAAAATCTACTAAAACGTTCGTATTGGCTGTAAATATTTTCAACCACCGTAAACCGTCTTGCTTGGGAATACTTCCGGTCCCGCGGTTAGCCGGTGTACTCTCTTTTGTTTCCATCCCGTTTGCATTCTGCACCCTCTGTACTTCGAAATGGACGGAGGGACAGACACACAGATACGAACCGACTGATGGGGTGCCCGGGCGCGAGACAGAATAAACGAGCGGAGGTTCGATTTAACTGTCGCATTTGGATTCGTGGAAAAGCTCGGTACCGTGCCATGTCGGGAGGACAAATTCGATGAGACTGAGAGAGAGAAAGAGAGAAGAGTGTACACACCAACGACGTAATGTAATATAGTGTGCGTGCTAACCGGGATACCTCCCCTCGTCCGCTTAACATTTAAATTGCATTGTTTCTGTCGTGAGCCGTGCCGTTCGACCTCATACTCCTCCACAGCTCTTCTGCTCTTCCTCTACAACCGGATGAATGATATAACTAACCGGGGCTGCGCAAACCCTCCCCCATTCTGTTCTCTTCCAGCGATCCGGGTGCGTTGTGCCTGTGAGCCTAAACGAGAACGCATTCCGCAGTCCAAATGGTTTACTATACTGTATACATGTCTACAGGAAAGCGGATAGGTGAAAAGGTTTCCCTCTCTGGAATTATTCCCGGGAGCTTTTTACTGTGTACAGAATCACCGCAAATCGATACGATGAGAGAAATATGAAACTCTATCCAAAGTTCTTTAAAATCAAATAAAACAATTTTAAAAAATGAGACTATCACGTATAGATACGTTGGATGCGAAATGGATGATACGATATACAATACTGAACGTAACGACGATTGTTACGATTCGATTGCACGTATCGATCGACGAACGGGCAAACGAGTGAAGGGCTGGATAAATCCAACGTGAATTATCGACGTGCAAGTTTCTACGTCGTAGCAACTTCGCGAGCAACTGTGTGCGCTTTTTTTTTATCGAATAAATTGCATCCGTACGCGGAGACCCCGAGGAGCCCTCGACGAGGCTGTTCTTCGATTCTTCTCATTCTTGTTCTTCTCGTTCTTGTTTCTTTTTTTTATTATTATTTTTTTTTATTGCTGTACCTAGCGCGATTACGCGACTCGGTGCATCGTCACGCTCGCGGGGCTTCGAGATCGAACGAGGTCCGCTCAGTGCGCAGAATCGCTCGATCAATGCGATCGGATCGATTTCGTTCCCGAGAGTCCAAGTCTGCAGCCTCCAGGAGTATTTCCTACCGGCTGAACATTGCACATTCTTTAACGATCTCTTCCTTCATCGTTCATCTATCTCATTACGTTGGACCTCCGGATTTGTGATTCATTGATTCATACATAATCCCCACTTTTACATCAGAACTTCGTCTTATTATTTTGTTCCATAATTTTCAATCCTCGTGTCTTCTGTTCACCGCGAAAGTTCTACAGAAAATAATCCGAGAGTAAAACGTCTCTTGACTAAGATCAAATACAGACACTCCTACTCGTTATCCGTCCAATCTTCCACCCCAGGGATATAGTCAAATGGATATTAACCGAGACTCGATGATATATCAAACTTAACTCCATTTATCTGCATATCGATTCCCGTTTCTCCAACAAAACGACGTCGACGGTGAATCCATGGATTCAGCTATACAGAAAACTCACTATATATACGTCGACCTAAGCGACCTAACTAACTGTATTGCCCATCGATTCGATTCAACTCTAACACGGGTCGAATGAATAAAGTGGATCGGTACGCAGCGTACAAAAGTGCAGCAGGGATAGTTTAAAAAACGTGCCCTTGTAGAAATTTTTCCGGTGCGCTGATCGCACCTGAACGAGCCCCGACTTCCCACGGAAAAATTTTTACCAGGGATGCTAAAATTCTATATAGCGATTCCAGCAAAAGTACAGATCTACATTATACGCTTGCCCTTCACGATACTGTAACGTAGTATCCATAAACTATCCGAGCATACGCGAGGTGCGATTAATCGTTCTGGCTCGCGCATTCCCAACGACGACGAGGATGCTCGAAATATTTTTCCTCTTTCTCCAGCTTGAATGTGACGGGCCGGTGCGACGATAGTAGGCCGCGGCATCGTAAACTCAGCAAGATCGCGGCTCCGGAAAGAGTACAAGGGAGGGAAATAGGTGGAGAGAGGCGCACCCGGTGCTCTCTGTCGCTCGCGATATTCTTCACGGGCCTCGACGGAATAAATTCGCGATTTCGCTCGTAATATGACAGAGCTGTCACCTACGCTCTCGCGAGTCCCAGGAACGTTGGGGCGTGCAGCCCGCACCTCCTATACGATGTATGTACAGTATATATAATACACAGTATATACATATATATGCGTACAATGTACAAGGGATATACACGTAGGAACGGCGGAGCGATAACGTACGAGCTCATAAAGCTGGCAATGTCCCGCGTGCGCCCGCGCGTAATATAATGTACACCCCGAGACAGCCTGACTGCCCTGCCTTTTGCCTGCTTTGCTGGTAGTCCCGGTTTCCATAGCCCAGAGGATATGCTCAGCGAGAGAACGACAAGCTGGGCGCATTATCGTCGACTCTAGAATCCACGTGACTCTATAGATCTAAGAGTCCGTTGCATACATGCAAGCAGGCAAAGCGTGATCCGAGGTTCCATTAATCCGTGAAACGGATTTTTACACCTTACCAAAGTGGATAACTAACCACTTATTTCGAAGGGCTGTTCTTTACCCTACACGTCCTTAGTTATTTTTCCTCAAAAAGAAAAAAAAATACATTTTTCACGTTTTACGTGTCATTGATAACGTGCAACAAAATATTAGATACCATTTTCGTCAAGAAAGTTTAAGAATATCGAACTATTCACGCTGAAAAATTGTGATTGTAATGACAACTATGAAGTGACAACTATACAATTTTTGTCCGTTCAACTATTTTTGTAATTACTGCCAATATTTTGTCATTAGGGCAACTATTTTATAGTTACAGTAACTAATTTACAGTTACTATAAAAAATTAACTGCATCAATTTAACATTTCGAGTCGTCACTTTGTACTTACAAATACCATTTTTTCCTCTCAGTGTTCTTGAGGTAACAAGTACATCTACCGACCTTACAGCCATGGATTACAAGTTTCGCCAAAAATATTTGATTCATACCTGAAACAAACAAAGAAAAATATAACTTAATTAAATTCCGAATATAGCAATAATTCATGTAGTAATTTATGTTACAATTTTACAAAAAAATTGTTGATTTATCCCACGGGATGAACCGTCGAAATGTTCCATATACCACGAGGTGCCAACACCGCAAGGCCACTCGATCACTCAATTAGGCTGTGGTGTGTTAGTGGGCGTGGTTCGCTGACGATAGTTCTCTCATGCGTGTACGTATAGCAAACTATCGCAGAGTATATGAGCAAGTTACGAGGTCGAGACGGAACTGCTGGCCGAAGAGCCTGCACCCATGACCAAAGTGTTATAGCGAATATCGCTGCGTGTGTTGACCGGGTTCTGAATCACCGACAGCCGTCGAGACTCGCACCATGAATTCTTCGTCTGGTTCATGTCGATTATTACATCAGGAGTTTCACGTCAGGCGGTCCTAAGAGAAACCTGCGCTATTTCACCCTCAAATACATAACCGAGACTCTTTGTCCCTTCTGCAAGCCCATCCAGATAATTCCAACTCCTGACGCGACCACATTTTCGGACGTATAATAATCAAGACTTCATTCATTCTCCACATCGGTAATAAACCTACACATATAGATATAAAGAGACATAAACACGACGTAGGAGGCTCGTAATGATCGTGAACCGTAATGCAGACAAGATTACACTTTTTATAACATCTTATTTTGTCACTGCAGTATAATAGTACTTTGGTACTTTTGGCAATTGGAACTGAGATGCTGGATCCTCTTAATTTATTTTCATTTCGTAGAAAAGACTGACACGAGTAATCTTTTTATACGCTATCCTATATATACGTATATACAAAACGAGCGTTCGTCATCTCGTTTCAACGTTCGACGAACTCGCGGTACGTGGAGACGAGAACAATAAACGACGCGCTTTCCGTTTCGTTTCTTCGCCTCGTCGTCATCACTGTCGTCGTCTGTCGTCTCCGTTGTGCTCAACCAAAGAGGAAACCGCCTACGTATATTCAGAGCTGCTGCTGCTGCTGCTGCTAGTGATGCTGATGCTGCTGGTGTTCTTGCTGCGGTGCGTTAGTTCGTTCGCATCTTCCAGACTATCGTTCTCCCGGTGTCTGGTTGTCGTTCTCCTCTTCGTCGTTGGTATCGGCCTCGTGGCTGTCGCGGTAATTAATGCAATTCTAAAATATGCTAATTCACCATTCCAGTAACACCCGCTCAGCTCCGCCTGTTCTCCATCCCTTTTCCTTTCTATCTCTTTGCTTCTTCCCCTCCGCCGATTCCGGCGCCGTCGCCGCGCCACATTTACCGTCTCGAGATTTCACCCTGGTGGTCGCGTCTTTGCCCGCGTTGTCCATTTACATATTTCGCGCACTCTACGACGAGCTCGAGGTCCAAAGGAGTTCCCCAGACCCTCCCAACCTCCACCTACTCTTTCTTTCTCTTTTTCGCCTTCACTTGTTCCTCTCTTCCTCCCCGTTCTGACATACACAATAGAACTCGCAGTAGCTCAGTGTCTCTTGAAAACCTCCGTTCGGTTGGCAGTCTTTCTATATGTCGGGTCCGCATCACGAAGTTGACGACTTTACTAAAGTTACAGTTAAAAAAATCCTAAAAAACATTGTATTCATAATAAATAGCTTTATCGTTGAGAATCCGGTATTTTCTTGGTATTCTAGCTTCTTCCATATCTTACGTAGAGTGAGATTAACCGATACACCGACTCTGTTGCTCTATCACTTTTATGCACTTGCAACAAGACACTACATACTGCATAAGCGGGTGCTCTTCTTCCACACTTTGCTCCCTTCTTTCTCTTTCATTCTTTTCTTCAATCTGGTCCCTGACTCCCTCTCTCATCTCATCTTTCATGCTTTGCATCTCACAAAAGCTTCGATCGATGAAAAGTACAAATGACTCGTTTTTAGTAGTCTCGTTATTATCATTTACAGAGAATCTTCATGATGCATATCAAAATGTGCTAAAGAACTCGCCAAACACTAAAGACGATATGGAACTCATTAAAAGAGTATCCAGCATCTTCCGTCAGACATGATTTTCGTATTACTAAAGCCTATCAACGTGAATATATTTTACGAAAACCGCAGGATTGGCAAATTGGCTTTGAGTAAATTGGGATGTGAGTATAGCAAGAACGTAGAGCAATCTAGAGTTACTGCGGGTTACTGTAGAAGCGTTGAGGGGGATAGAGCAAAGAGTTTTCCGAGTAGGAACTCACGGGATAGGAAAGCGAGAGGACCATCGGGGAGCGTCAACGTACGATGCGATAAGGACGACGAGTAGAGCAGAGGGAGTGAGCCAGGGTAATTACGATAGGTAAGTGTCTCGTATCCGGCCGGGCGTAACCGTACTGGATATTGGAAATTTGTTCCAGTCTCCGACGTCCCTCCGGTGATAGGATGGCAGATCGAGTGAGAGTGAGATAGATAAAACTAAATAGAGAACGTTGGAGGAAGCTAACTCCCCGATACGAATACTAAAATATCGAGATAACCCCCGTTGAAATTTATGCCAGGATTCCCAGACGATTATCTCGGGTTCTCTTTCGTCACGTCTTAATACCTTCCCAGGATATCTCTGCTCTCGTTTTTCTTTCTCCTACTGATATCTTCGTGCACTGGTCCGTGAATTGAGACTTGAATTCTACGAAGGCAACTAACTAACCCGTTTCGCCTTCGACGTCTATCCTCCTCCTTTTATCGGTTATCGGAGTATTCGGCTACTCGTATAAAACAATTTTTGATTGGACAAAGTTTTATCGTGGAATACGAGCTGAGAATTAAACTGCATATACGGAGCGCGTTGTTCCGTGTCGAATAAATTTCTGAATTTCGTCCTCTTCCGCATTCTTTTCAGTAAGGACGACGTCCACAGGGGAAAAAAGTCAATTCTGCTCTGTCGACGCCCTGCCTCGGCGCACAACACAATATAAACCAATTTTGTACGTATACGCACAGAGTTGATGACGTTGTGCTATTCGGTAATTGATACATCAAAGGCCTTCGCTTCCTGCGTATACATCCGCTCTCGGTTGGCACTGAACGATACGCACGACGAATCGCTCGCAGCGTTTGGATCGCGCGCGTAAACGCTTGCATCGTGATAGATACCGAGTGAAATTCTCGTGAACGCAATCATTTCCGTCCAGTATATGGTCGGATTGCTGCTGACTCTGCTGACGGAACTTTAGAACGCGCTCACGCGAGCGGAAAATTCCCTGTTAGTCGTTTTGTAAAATATGTTGGTTACACAAAGAGCGAGGGTGTGCAAGTGAGAGGAAATCAGAAAGGAATGTGATAGATTGATAGACACAAAGACAAATTACACTGAAAATTCGTCGGGCCATTGTCCAAAATCGTGGGGCCATTCCAATACACAAATATAAAAATAAAATAATTAATAAATATAGATAGAGGGAACGTAATTAAAAATATCCCAAGTCGGAAGCTGACTGACTTTTTATGCGGAATCCATCGAATGCAAATAATAATAGGCTAAACAATAGGAAAAGCTTGCATGTTTCTGATGTTGGTTGTAACGGGGGTGAATTTGATTGTACATATAGTAACTTGGTTTGTTTGCGGCGGGGTTTGAACGGCAAGTACATGAGTGAGTAAAAGCGGGCTCGCTCATTCGTTCCGAGATCGTCCAGGCCAATTCTCGGATCACGCGATTGTACCTACGCCGGAAATATAATAGAAATTCAGGCGGCTGACTCGCGCCCGCCACTCCTATTTTGGAACGCCATTCCAGTCGGGTTCTGTTCTCTTCCACCTACTCTCATCTACATGCATATACCTTTGCCTCTTGCTCTCTTGCTACCACCGACCCTCGTTCTGCGTTCCTCACCGCGTCCATCAGTCGCATCGATTGCACACCGCTGATGTGGTTGAGACACGCGAACGGTCAGAGCCCGAGGGTTGCACGGTACAACAGACCGAGAGGCACCCTTCTACCCCTTCGTTTCACTCTATATCTTCCAATCCGCCCCTGTTCGTTCCCTTGCACATACCGAGATATAATTTACCGATCGATTCGACGTTACGTTGCAACTTGATTCTCTTTTTCTGTGCAAGAATTGAGATGTGTGTCCTCTGGATTGTGAGTAGTTGTAAGAAAAATAGTATCAAAAAACAGAGATATACGGAAACAAAGCTGCGGAAGATATATCGGATGATTTCTCGTTGCAAAGTCTGCGTATCTATGCGCCGACGACTTGCAAGACACTTTGGAAAGATTTTCACCCACTTTGCACTCCGGTTAGGATCTTATCGAAGGCTTTATCGATTTCCAGTAAGCCAGGCCTTTCAGAGGTCCTTAGTTTTATCTGTTTCAGCGATCTTGCTTCATGTGGCAGGAGGTAACGATTGAAATGGCATACCTAACGATCTGCGATCTGCGAGATATCGTTATGGATAAATTGATCTGATAACCGAAAATCATTTCTCGATCTGTGAATTTCTCTGCGATATTTTTTTTTGTATCGAAATATCGTTATTCTACGTATTTTATGGCTTCGTAGGTAAAGAACACAAAATTTCGATCGTTGCGTTACGTGCAGTACGAGATGGTGTGGGCTGGCTGGTCAATCGCATAAATCACAAAATAAACACCGGGCTCGAACAATTTGGTGATTCGCTCTCTCGTCGAATTGCCCGTAGGTACGAACAAAAGCTGTGGTCCCCACCCTCCTGAATACGGTCCAGGCTGAGCGCAGGGGTCGCATTCGCCCTTTATCGCTAATACAGCCGTCTTAATTAACACCAAGGGTACCTTCGCACATAACCACCCTCTCTCCCTGCTATTGCTATACATTTTCCTTGGGTATCGGTAAAATAATAGATTCGCCACGCCCCGGTGTTCAGCTCGGCAAACTCTTCTCACCCCAGAATCGTGTATCGTGTGTAGAATTCGTGTACAAATTGATGAAAAATAAAGAAAATCCTTAAACGTTGAAAACGCGTACTATAAATCTCAAATAGAGTTCCGGCACCTTAAACGTGTTTCCTATATATATATACGTCGTCGTCTTCGTCGACATTGGCCACTAGAGAATTTAACGTGTCGTTGACGAGAGGACAGAGAGCAAACGAATGAGATTCTAAGTCTGGGTTTCGAAAATCTCGAGTACCTGCTAACCAACAACCGAAGCATAGTCGTCCAACCGTGGAGCTTTTACGAGACTCGTTGTCGCTCTCGGGCGCTCATCCTCGTGGTAGTCGGAGTAGAGCCGGGGCGCGACGATGTCACGGTCGACGACAACGAGTCGATCGTTACTCGTGATACGACCCAATAAAGTTCCCGTTGATTTTACAGGGCTGTAAATCGCTCTCAGCATAGCGTCCGCGACCATGTACACGCACCCAGCACCAGCTTCGCAACGGCTTGTGCGTGTAGTAATAATAATGCTAATAATAGAATAACAATAATAATCATTATTATTTCAGAGTGATCATAATTTTCGTCCAAATATTTTTTTTGTTCCATAAAAAAAAAAAAAAAAAAAATACAGAGACAACGATGGACGAGGGTCGCTATACAGAGGCCCGGATTTTCGATAACCAGTAACAGCAACGTTCGGGGCTGGTTCTCGTGCGCTCGCCACGTGGGCAGACTGCATTAATCCTCTAATGCAACACGGTTCGGCCATTAGTAGTGCATTTCTGCAGTCCCGAGGGATCCCACCGACGTATGGGGAACCGAGGGCTCTCTACTCTAGCTTATGCGTTGCTCTAGATAGCTAGCGCTTCTATATCACCTCGCTGTGCAGAGATATAGTAGATACAGCAGCATTACGTAGGACTGAGCAGGGGGTTGAAGACCCGAGCCGTTCACCCTGCTTGCGGCCGTCTTGCTCCGGTAATTTTTACAAAATGGCTTTTCGCCCGCTAATGGCCACCCGCCGTTGTCGATCAGGGTGACCAAGTGACGGGGGATGAGCGTTGCTCGTCTTCTTTAGCCAATATATTTCCTGACTGTTGCGGACACGCTTGTCGCATTTTTTTTTTATTTGCTTTTTTTTTTTTCGTTCTTTACATGCATGTGTGCACATAGTCTTTTTTTGTGGTACAGTTTGCGATACAATTTACCACTATACTCTTGTGGGTATGCTCTTTCGATACAGCAGATTTATGCGCGCGCGATTGCACTCCAGCTCGGTTGGGTCGTTATATTCTTTGGAGCCTAATTGGCAGAGGCCCCCGGCTCGAAGGATTCTTAATTGCTTGTGCAACGGAACGGCACTGGCGACACGAGGACACGCGACCGATCATCAACGACGCGATGACTGAGAGTGTGTACAAAATTAAATAGGAGCATGACGAATTTTGGAAAAGTGTCGTGTCGAGGGTGCAAAAATGATGGAGTGTTTTTCGGGCTAACGATCGATTAACTTTTTTTTATTGTTATTTTAATTAGTATCAATTTTGCCTGTTATAATATACGACGAGCTGTTCGATCTAATTAGGTTGAGGTAAGAGGATATGTTACACATTCAGTTGTATGTCGAGAATGTGTGGCTACATAATGTACAACAGAGGAAGTGTAGCAGACTCTCGTTCAAGATTTTTTGCTATTCCTCACGTTGTGAAGAGGACATGAAAAATAGAGGTGAATTTCGTTGGTCAGAGAGACAAATGGGTGTCGATAAAGGTGCGAGCTTTCTTCCTTCGTTCTTTCTTTCTTTCTTTTTTTTTAGCTCTGGTTTCTGTTGCTTTTTCTTCTTTGTTCTCGTTCTCGTACTGAAAAGCTCTAATTTACTAATTTCTTAACGATTCTCGTGTTGTTAACGAGCCCGGTAGAGTCGGATCGTTTACTTTACTTCCATCCTGTATACCTAGCATTTTTCTCTTTCAAGCAGCTCCTCTTTTTTCTCGATTTTTCCTGCGAAAAACCTGCAAACGTCTATTTTCTTAACATTTCACATTTTCCTTGACCAACGACCATTCAATGCCTCTACATCGATTTTTCTTTGAGTTTCGTATACTCTCCGACTCTATCACCGAGGTAATTATAAGTAATCGTTAAAAGCTTTTTAAAGGGTACTCCTCTGAGTTTTTTTATAATAAGAACCATGTGCAATATGTCATCGCAGAATATTTCTTCGAAAAATCGATCATTCACTCGTCTCTATACTTCACCTACGACAGATTTTTATTCTGTAAAAACGCCCCACGTCCTTTTATGTGCTCCCAGGCTTTCGAACGGTATTGCGTGTGCGTGCATTCGATAAGAGCACTGAAATACGATTAACCGAGTGAGATATGGAAGATACACAGAGACGAAGCTGGGAGGCTTTGCATGATTCTTCTCATCGTCCCTTCGGCGAGTCAACGGTAATATTTATAATTGAACATGTCCCAATAAAAAACATAAATAATAATAATAA
>JABMBT010057189.1:0-12025 GCA_018906895.1 Odontocolon sp. PSUC_FEM 10030002
TTCTATTTTTTTTCGAAAGATGTTCTAGATACACGCAGACAATAATTTATACAAGTCGTAATAACGATTGTAATAATCATAATAACAGTGTCCATGTTGTTGTTTGTTCTGTATGCGTTTTATGTGTGGCTTGATGCGGCGCGAGCGTGTATCTTCGAGATATATGTTGTAACAACGAGACAAATCGATAGCTTGATCGGCGCTTGTGCTGTGTTTGCTCTCTGTATCGTTGATCCACTCGTTACTCCACTCATTACTCGAGCCATTAAATAAGTGTGTCTAATTAGCCGACGGTCGCATATACGACGAAAAGACACGACCGGCCGATTTTTTGTTTGTTTCTTTGTTTGTTGGTACAGATATGTACAGATAAGTATACGCGTGTGCGTTTGAGGTTTTTTCTTACTTATTCTTTTTGTTTTCTACCACACAAAGGACGGATACTTGGCGCAGGTTCTACGCGATTCCGTTCATTATTTCATTTACGCAGTACTTGTTTCATTTACGCTCGGAGGCAAGTTTGTGGAATTGAAAGTTTTTATGTGACGCAGCCTCATCCGGATAGACGATGCGCACGTTGCGCAAATATACATAAACGGATTATTAGAGATGTGCGTAGACATGTATGCGCGTATGTGGTAGGTATATACGGATGGATTCATGGAGATTCGAGTTGCACGCGGTTCGTGTACATAATCCGATTGTCTGCATTCGCGTTTTATATGTACTCTCTCTCTCTCTCACGCTGCCCACGTTGGCATTGATTGTACAGGATATATGGGTGGTATACAGCAGTCTGACACTCGATATCGATCGACTCATTTAAATAAAGAATAACATTTTTTTTTACACAACTTTGAATTAACATATGCAGGCGGCTCGCTTGATTTGTTTCAATAAATCTTATTGGTCGTTATAATGGGAAAGTAAATTACACGTAAAAGAAAGATGAAAAGAGAAAAGAGAAAAGAAAAAAGACTGTGCAATGTTTCCAACGCGAAGCCAACATGGAGCCGCTTCCAGAGAGCACAATTAATTTAATCCGTTCGAGCTACATGAGCTATTTCGCGCACACAACTACGATATAGTACGCAACACGTTGTACACGTTGTTGCGGGCTGAGCAAATTGGAAGGTAACGCGCGCGCAGTGGTACGTGGATGAGGTTTCGCATCTGTATAACGCTCTGTGCGATGATGGTCACGGTGTACCGAGTGCAGACGATACTCGCTCTGCCAAGCTCTCCGGTCCGCCGACTCGCCCCCTACGCTGCAAGCGATTTACTTTTCATTTCAGCAACTCTCGGCTCCGTGAGTTGTAATATTCTCGGCATGGAAAAGCTACTATAGTGAAATAAAAGATGCAAGATGAAAAATGGGGACCACCGAGGAACGCTCCGAACGTTAATGAAGCGATAACGTGAACCACGCGTCGTTAACTGTATCCGCTCTAACATCAATTCTCTCTACATTAGTTGACTCGCATATTATATGTGTGTATAATATGTATATGCACGTAATATTTCAGGATAGTCGCGGTATTATAACGTACATCATACTATAACGATCATCAAGTACTTGAAATTCCTCTCATTTATTCAGCTTGAGTTTTTGTATACTTTATGCCGCTTGCCACCCTGCCGCCCAACTTTTATAATGACCGGGTTGCGCGGTCCTAATAAGTGAAAAAAGTCTTTAGAGGAAAATAGGTTCTTTAGTAAATTGACAAGTAGATAGAGGATCATCATCATCATCATCATCATCATCATGAGGTTAGGACGATATCGACAATTAGAACTTGATTCTACAAAAAACTAGGAAAAAATAGGAAATGGAATGATAATATGCAGATGCACAATGGACCATGAGGAAACAATGAATTTAAATAGATGCATCTCTGAATTTCGCACTCTGTAGGATGGAAAAGATTGCTTGATAAATAAATATATGTGATAAAATCAAGCTCGAATTGTCGATATTTATCGATTCACAGTGAATCTCCCCGTCTGGCAGCCATCTTTGCTGCCCTCGTAGCAAGCGCGCCAAGAGAACACACGAGACCCGTCAAAGTCTCCCATAAACTAGGTCGTCTTCTCTTTTCACCACTGGGCACGCTTATATAGGTCTCTGAGAATCCAGCGAAATATCTCTGATATGTGCCATGTTCTCGATTATCGTATCCAGGTTCGAAACCCTCGTGGCTGCCGCGAGCCGATTTTGGTTGTTTGACGATACTTGCTTGCGATCGTCGCGAATTATTATCCACATTAGACCCCAACAGAGTGCTGTGAAGCGACGATGAATTTCCATCGTGTGATTCTCGTGACTCTGATTCGTATCTGTACTGTTGTTGTTGTTGTTGCTGCTGCTGCTGCTGCTGCTGCTGCACGTTGCTCAAACGACGATCCATTATCATGACGAGATTCTGATGGAGCCTCCTGTCGTTTTCTTGTACAACGGGCAACTGGTGAGAAGCCGATGATCCAGTCGTACGACCGAATGAGCCACCACGATGTTCCATGTCGACGTGACGACTACCAGCGGCAACGTCCGGTAGGACTTGTCAAGCGTATTCCGTATCCGTGGAAGCTGAACGCTCGAGATGTGGCCCGTGAGACGAATGAACCGGCCCAGTTGGTCCCGGAACAGATCCTGGAGCAGCTTGTTCTTGCTGCGCTTGCGCATAAGCCAGACTCTTTTGGTAACTGAACAATTGCCTCTCGAGGGTGTAATTTTCAGCTTGTAAAGCAGCAATCTCGCGTCTCATCTGTTGATTGTGAATACGGCATACATCGTCGTATTTGTGATAAGTAGCTTGAAAGAGCAAATGGCTCTCGTTCCATTCTATGCGAATTCGTAACTGTCCTTTGTCCGTTATAAATGGACAATGATCCGCTTTGACCTCGTTCATACCAAGATTCGTCTCCATTATTATTCCCTCGTCGGCTGGTTCTTGAACGTAATAACGACTGAAGGGTGCACCCGGAAGACTCGTAGCTTCGGCATCGGGATCTTGACCGCGCATCAAATACGCCGACCAACTGACGTATCTCAGATGATTTCGCGGTACGTTGTGAATGTCTTTGTAGACGAGCTGAAGACGAACCGTGTCCGAGTGAAGATCGGCTCTGATGGCCCACGCCTGCTTGTCTCTGTCGTAACACGGAGCTGCCGATAAGGCCGACGGTCCTAGCGCCTGTACGGCAACCTCCGATATCGTTCGAGCTTCCACCATTTCCAGTGTCACTCGAAGGATTCCCTTGTGCGTAAGACTCGACCAACGAACTCGCGGATGCCAACCGAAGCCTCTTCCCTCGGCGTCTGACAAATCCTCGATTTGACCGGATTCGATTCTTCGATCGTCGTCGCCCAATGCAACGCTGTATCTCACCCGACAGCGATGATCGAAACCCGTCAGTCTCACGAGATAAACGCTCAATCTGTTGTCCGAACGTGCCTCGCCCTCTTTGTTGCCCTGGGGATAAATGACGACGTTCCAGTCGAAACCACCGAAAGTGAAGTAACCGGTCTCGAGTTTGTTTCCCTTGGTCTGACCGGCGGTAAAGACTCCGGTTGGCATTGGCACATCCGCCGTGAAGACTGTCCTAACGTTTGCCATCGATAGTTCCAACTGGAACTCGCCATTCGGATCCGCAAAATTTCTACTGTACAGATCCGAGACGGGTATGTAATTCCTGTTACCCTGGGCCGGTGCGTCGTAAGTAAATTTCACCCTTTTGCCAGAGAAACCCTCGTTCGTTGAAAAGTGTTCTCGATTCAGGAGAGTGAATGTAAAATCGACGTAGACGCGAAGACCCCTCGCTGCTCCTCGCCAAACAAGATATACGCCCAGGACCTGAACGACAAAACAAAAGTAAACAAAAGATAAATCATGCGCGCAATGATACATGTGATTGTGGCTTAGTATTTCGTCGTACCTTGTCTCCGCGTGAAAATGCGACAGCCCATTTTTGAAAACCGCAAACGAGTTCTTTGCTCGTCACGTCTCTCTCAGGATCACGAACCACGCTTCTCGTCACGACAAATGAGAAGACCCGCGTGCCACCGCGATCCGGTAGCTGCGCGAATCTGTACAACAGAGCCATCACCGCATCACGAGAATTCCGAGTCCCCAAACTTTCGTACGTTCCTCACGATCCTCGTGCTGTGCTGTGCTGTGCACTATCGCTCGTACCTTCTCACCTGTAACACGACAACACACACACACACACACACACACAAGTCGTGAGCGCCAAGTGTAATAAATCATCGTGTAAAACGCGAATCGTCATCCGTTTTTTTTCGGACCAAACACAAGACGATCGAATACAAAATCGATAAATCTCTCTCTCTCTACAACTTGATTCGTGTGGATATGGAAAAAAATCTTCAAGTATGTGAATAAAAAGAAGAAATAAATCTTTCGAGCGACGAGAGGAACGGGAGTCTTGGTAAATTTCGTCATGTCTCGAAGAGAAACCGAGGACATGTTTCGCGCTCCGATTCTCTATCGTGAATGGGGTTGGCGTTTTACAAAGATCGAACGTTACGATCTTGCTATAAAGGCATTTGACAAATCGATACGAGACGCCGAGATCGACGACTCGAGAACCCTTCTTGGACTATGTCAAGCACTTACGAATGTCACGAGATACGAAGAGGCTGTCGAGGTCGCTTCCAAGTGCATGGAGATAGGTAAACGATGGTGGATCTTTTTTTTTTTATGGTGTGGTCGTTTTATACACACACGAGATTTTCCAAACTTTTTTCCTTGGTTCGATCTGTGCGTCTCTTCTCTTGTCGCGTTTCCACGCTCACTGCAGATCCTCACAATTACTTGGTCAAATGGATGAGGGTCAAGACATTTTTCAAGGTTGCCGAATTTGGCTACAGCCTTATCCACGCTCATCGCGGCTACAAAGATCGAACATTTCCCTTCGAATGGGCCATTTACCAGGCAAACGAGACCATCGAGGATTGCGTGGGACACAACACCTCGCCAAAGGCTTTTGTCAAATTGTATCCCTGGATAAAGGATCTTGAAAATCACCGTCGGAGCTCGATAGCGAAATTAAAGGAGCAAGAGGACGAATTCCAAGGTAGCGATAAACACTGCGAGAGAATTTCAATCCATTTTCTTCGTCCAATCGAGTACATCTCATTTTATGCTGTATGAATTTTTCGAGGTATCGACGAGGAGGAGGAGGAGGAGGAGGAGGAACGTACGCGATTCAAGGTTAACGATTCGGATTACAAACTCGAGAGACGTTTGAAAAATCTCGACAACGTTGTAGCAGCTCGATATCTCGGCCGTCTCGCTATCGATAAACATTTTGTCGAGGGTCTTTTTGAAAATCCAAATTTGTGGTCAGCCAACGAGGCTGGCAGTCGCGAGCTCGCCGCCTGGACCCAGGAATGCATTGCCAGATCCCGATACAGACAACAGATCCTTCGAAGTCGGAAACCTCTGTATTACTTTAGGTTTCAGCGACGATCACGACCGGAAGGTCATAAAATCATTTGTCGAGCCGAGAGACAAGTTCGGAGGAACAACGTTGTAATGGAAGCCGATTGGCTGCTGAAACGACTCGACGAAGCCAAAATTAATCGTGACTACTCGCTTTTTTTCAAATATGTCGATCGAATAAAATACAAATTCGATTCCCATACGGATTTCATGTTCCCAATGAAAAAACCGTGTCTGAATGCTCTTTACAAAATGGTAGCTTGGGCTTACATCGATCCGAGAAACGTAACGAATATAGATGATCCCGAAACAAAAGTACGTTATCTGAAGCATCATTTGGGAATTAAAATTGGTAATTTACCTCGAGACGCTGATCTCGCCTGGATTCCAATTTTCAATAAGAAAGAAGCTCTCAAGATTTTTCGTAAACATCTGGCACTCGCTTCGGAGCCTCTCGAGCTTGCCTGGCTTTTCCACGAGCTTTGCAAATTTTTCACCGAGACAAGACGCTTCGATCTTGCGAGATTTTATGCTAAAAAAGCTCGAGATGCGAGTTACGAGGCAGAAAGCGTGCAGTGGGCACTCAACGCGAATCATCTTATCATCAGAATTGAAATTCATCAGCACAATAGAAACGAGGCACGTGACGCAGCTTTGCTCGCTTATCTCGGTGCGAAAAAACTCGGGATCTCGTATCTTGAAGATTTTTATCAGAGAATCGTCAAACTCGTCGATGAAATTGATTTGGACAAGACGATGGGAATCGACGGCATAACAGCGAGGGAAAAATTGATCGCTGGTTTTATGCCGGTTTCGCTCAAGACAAAAGTCAATTTTCTTTTTCAAAGCATGAAAGGAGTACCTGCAAAACGACGTCTCTCCGTCATGCCCGGATGTAAACCGGTAAATTACAAATTTCATTTTCCATGCAAAAGAAACACTATTTTGACAGATCCGCCCAAGGACCCCGAAAAAGAAGCGAGGCAAAAATTGCTCAGACAATACGCACCATCGAAAAAGATTCTCGGATGGTTGGATTTTCAAGATTACGACTAACTTGCAAATTAACTTGCAAATTAACTCGCAAATTAACTTGCGTCTGTAAACAACTGTCGATACAATAAACTTTGCATCTTGTCAATATTTCTGCAGCACATTCTTGCATTCTTCCCAACGTCGTAGATACGAAACAGCATCGGCTACCGCGCATCGAGATTGCTATTCCAATATTGCTAAATAATAAATAGCGTTCGACGGAAAGTGGTAGACAGCGTGTAGCAGCATCAACTGCTCGTCACTGATGGAGCTTTCCGCGTATGGCTCGTCACGATTCAAAAATCTCGTGTCCGTTTCAATTTGCGTCCGCTCTCTCTCTCTCTCTCTCTGTCTCTCTCTCTCGCCAGCCCACCAAAACTATGTTTCTTTTGTTTTTTTTATTTTTCATTGAGATTTTCTTTTTTTTTTTTCAACGTTCGTCAATAGTTATCGAGTTTGACAGACTCGAAAAGTGTGTGTGTTGTGTGCTGTGCTCGTATGTGAAAAATAAAAACTGGCCGGTTTCTCGATGCCGCTGAGAATTTTATCGAGAGATAAAGTACGTACCGAGGGTCGTAAACCTAAGAAACCGACGACTCTCGTCGATGTGGCGCTTTGTGACGATCCTGACAGAGTCAACTCCGAGGACTCGGAAGATCCTGAGGAAGGTGTAGTGAGGGCGGAAGCCCGTGCTAGGGAAGAGCACAAGAGGTTGGGGCCAAAAAAAAGAACCACCAAGAGGATTAACAACAACAACAACAACAACAACAACAACAACAACAACAACAACAACAACAACAAGAGTAAACGACAATTTGCAGAGGCTCTTCATCGACAAGCAGACCTTGTTTATCATAGGTAGCTGCCATTTTTCTTATCATGTGTGTTGTATCGCAACTGATATTTTTTTCAAATTCACGAAATGAAATTGTGAAACCGTGACGTTTTTTGTGGCGTACTTTAATTAATTAGGAAAATAACACAGTGTCAACTGTTGTTTTTGAATAATGCAAATTTGTCATGGTGAAACAGAGGAAATTACGAAACGGCATTGGTCCTGTATCATCGAGCGGCTAGTGAATATCCTCGCGATCCGACCCATGAAATATCTGCTAAACAAACTGCCGCTCTCATAAGCACGGCTGCTAATCCATCGAGGAGTCTGAAGAGCCGAAATTTGTCGAAATATAAAAATGCCAATCTCTGTCCGGAAACCGCAGTTCTAAGGGCTCGAAAAATCGTCAAAGAGTCATCCGATCCCGTTTCGGCGATTGGTCCAATTCTCAAGTAATTCGCAGTTTGTAAAAGAAAAGAAAAAGAAAAAGAAAAAAAAAAGAAAAAAAAACAACTTGAAAATGTAATACCAACATGTCTTTGACACAGGTACTTTGACTCGAAAAAAGATTTTTGGCATGATTGTTGGACGTTTGAAAATTGCCGAAAAACGAATCTGGTGTCAACAAGGAAAATAATGTTGGTACAATTGAGCTGTTTGGCGAGCAATGTTCTGGAAAATTTGCAAGTTGCAGTAGCAACCGGTGATTTCAATAAGAGCTTGAAAATTGGCGAGGAACTTTTGGTCATATCCGAAAGACTTCCGGATCGTTATAATTATCAAGTCGCCGCGCGACATTATTTGGCAATGTCCCAGGTCGCTCTGAGAAGACACGATCGTGCAGTGGACCAAGTTTATAAAATGGTGAGACTCGCGAAAGAATCTGGTGACATTGCTCTGAGGTCCAGATCAATGATGACACTTGGCAAAGTTCATCTGAGTTTCAGACATTTCGATGTCACTGTCAGAGCCTGGGAAAGACTCGTTAATGATGTGGATAATGCTGTCCTGAAAGCCTGGTTGTTTCACGAGATCGGTAGATGTTATTTCGAGATGAAAAGATACGGCAGAGCTCTGGAAATGGCTTTGAGATGTCTCGAATACGCTGACGAGGGAAACTCGGAAAAGTGGCTTGTAAACGGCAAGTTACTCAGCGGTCAGGCACTCGTGGAACTTGGACGACTCGGCGAAGCGGTTCGAGTATTCAAAGTCGTTGCTAGGGCTGCAAACGTCTGCAACGACTCGTCGACGTTTCAATACGTTTCGGATCTGATCGATCGGATCACGAGGTCGCTAACTAGAGCCGTTTCTTTCGATAAAGTTGTACAACAAAATGAAACAAGTGCGAAAAGCGCGGAAAGTCAAGTCTGAAAATACACGAAAATATACCAACGAAACGGAAAGGTCGAGAGAAAAGCGAAAGAAAAATGATCAAGGCAATGAATTCACCGAAACATTCAATAAACTCGAACGCACACGGTCACAACGCATGACGCTCGTGTGATTCGAAAAGAAATTCATCATGTTGAAAATTGCCCCGAGAATGACATTTTCGCTGATGAAGATGAAAAACAAGAATCTCGTAGGTCTCGTACATCGATTCATACGGATAAAATGTCTATCGTGGAATTGAAAAAATTTACGTCTAAAAACGACGAATCCTGGGAAACACCGAAAGTCAGTAATCTCGAGCTTCGAGATGACGTGCTGCTGCTGCTGCTGCTGCTGCTAGGTAACTCGGACGATATTGAATATTTGATTACAATGCAACGCCGTAATAGACGAGAAAAAATATAACATAAAATGTTTATTTTTGTATTTCGTTGAATATAAAATGAGTTGGGTGTAGGAGCGCGAAAAGATTGAAAATTCAACATTAGAGAATACTCTTTATCAACATTGACCGTGTAGAGTGCAACGTTACATATGTAATAGAAATCGGAACTGTCCCAAGATTATAATACTCTGCCACTGTAGGCATTAAATATCAAAATTTCTGATATCAACCATTAAAATTTTGGACCCTCGTTTTCTTTGTGTACTTGTACAATCCAAGTATCCATCTGCGGTGCAGTCGCGTACCAACAGAACCGCCCTTATCTTTCGTCTCTTGTTCCATCTCAAGTATGACGACGTGACGCCGTTTCCCTTTTGTTTCCCACCAAGTGTTACTCTACAAAAGACAAGTTTGCCGCCGCCGGTTGTCGTGTACGTGATGTACACGAGACCAGCAGCGACGTCATCGCGTCGTCGACGTCGTGTCGGAAGATTGGCGAAAGGGAATGTTAGCGGAACAGACACTTTGTTTACTTGCTTCTTTGAGCAATGCAATGCAATGCTCTGTTTTACTTTCCGTCTGTGTAAATAAATGTATTGGTTGGTATATTCCAAGAATAAACATTTACAACCAACCATACCCTTTTAGTAGAGTGTTTGTTTATACTTGAAAATAATGACTAATCACACAGTCAGTAGATGATAATAAAAATTCTTCATCGTTATCCGATGCGCTTCATTGTTATCCGATGCCACAAAGCTTTCTTTCGTCTTGTTCTATTTCCAGTCGAGCACCAGTTACGTTTCCAGAGTGTGAAAGCTACCTGTTGATCATAGTAGACAACAACGACAACTCGATGACGTATGCGTGTTTTCAGCTCATTTCAAACATTATTATCTTAATCCCACACGTGCGAGCAACGTGGGCCACTGAGGAATTATATAATTCTGGAACTTACTTGCTGAGAAAACAGGCAACAGAGCCAACTTATGGGGCACTCAACTTTCCGCGGTCTATATCTGCTTTGGTCTAAACACATTCAGCTTTCGAGCCTGCGTCTCTCTTGGGGAATTGAGCGATACAACAGCCAACTCTGTTGTGTACTTGCCCTTAGCAGGGCACCCCACTGTGCCAACTAGTAATTTCTGTGCATGCGCCTGTGCACTGTCAGAGGGAATCGTCTGGAAAGTTATTGGTTGAAAACGGCAGAAGCTGCATCAACGAAGCCGATTATGACAACGAGACTCATCACGAGCTTTAACAAAAACTCGACTATACTTGGTTTAGCTTGTATCAGTTGCATCAGACCCATCGTTATTTAGGATTATTGCAGCATTTCATGTGCCACTTAAATGTCACGTCAGTTGATTCCGTGGCAGCGTCTCTGGTATATACAGGAACAGGCATCCGAGATAGCTAGACTCGCTCCGAGCTCACACTGTATCAGATAACTCCGTATACGGTGACTGACACATTATTGATAGTTGGTGCGAAGGGGGTGAAGGGGAGTATCGAGAGAATAGGCACGAGTGCGTCAAAACGCATGTTGGTTCACGCCAGAATCGGCCAAGCCATCGGAAGCAACAGCATTTGCAACACGCAATCCACAAGCTTGTATCGATAATCCTGGTCTAGCCTAGTTTTGCCTGCGGTCACAAGAATACTTGCAGCGAGTTGTTCCTGCAAAACTCACGTTTGGATTTACCATGCAAGTGCGGTAGCGTTAGCGTAAATCGTTAAAACAAGTGGGTAAAATCTACACGTGTTATTGTAGCGACATTTATCACGTGCAGTTTTAAATAGAAACTTTCTTGTTGCAATTTACCAAGTCGAGATTTTTAGGTCGAATGAAAAATAAATAAAATTATAGCTTCATTGCTATTAATTACCGGTCTCGTAAAAAGAATCTTCCGACCCGGTGGAATTTCCACCGGGGAAAAGACGAGTTCTGTACAATGAGCACATCCTCGTATCTCTAACGCACAGCAGCGACGTCCGCCGAGGGAGGAAAGACTTTTCAGGGAACGCCTGGTAAGAAATCACATTCTGATGGTTGTTGTGGCCAGTCAACTCGGTGAAAAGGGAGAAGAAAGTTGAATAGCACCTGTCGTCGTTTTCCAATTTTTTACATTTTTTTCACTTTCCGAGTTATCTTTTATCTTTTGCCCTCTGTAAATTTGACTGGAGTGTATGGTCAATTTTTTAAATTTTCATTACTCTTTTACTCAATTATTTTCTATATTTTGTCTCCATGGATTACCAAATAGAGCGGGGTCATTTTAACTACATTCTTTAAACCGAACTCGCTTTCTCAGCGAGTTTCCACGTTCGAAGCGGTTTCCGAAAATGTATAATGCTACCTTTATTTTCGTATCTTTTATCATTTTCAAACGCTGCAGAGAGAAATGGATAAATTTTGCCGGCGTTTGTGATTCATTTTGTCGATTCGTTTTCATAATTATACACCGTGCTTGTTTTATATATACGAGTATTGTTCGTTTTTTTTCGTGAGAGAATCGTCAGCTGAACCCTTGGAGAACAGGATCGACGAGAGAATAATGAAGCGAGATTGCTCTCGTCACTTGTTCTCGCGTTCGCTTCATTCTCCTCTCACCATCTATCTCTCACCTTTTCTCTGCTCCGCTCAAAGTTGATGCTTCTGTCTGTCCGGAAATATAATAAGAACCTGAAATTCGTTATTCACGTCTCGTAGGCGAGAGAGAGAGAGAGAGAGAGAGAGAGCGGTTTACAGCTTTTTTGTCTCGTTCTCTCAACGAAAAATCGATTCTCAGACGTCACGAGAGTAGGAAAATGTTATCATCATCTAAAATAGAACGTGAAACATATATTTCCGTGTTACAGTAGAGCAGCGAAAAGATGAGAAATAAAAAAAAATAAAAAATGTTTTAGTCA
>JABMBT010057300.1:0-11969 GCA_018906895.1 Odontocolon sp. PSUC_FEM 10030002
GGTGGTGACGACGACGCGTGGCAACTTCCGGATTCGCTGACGCTTCTCTCGAACCAATCTAGATCGGAGGCGAAATCAAAGCACGACGGAGTTGGTCGTTCCTCGGTCGCCGTGGTTAACGATGTTTTAGCAAACTTACTCTGTCCGTTGGTAACATCGATGCTGCTGCTGTAACTCGAATCCTCGACGGAATCTCCGCTCTGACACGCCGTCGCCGTCCATTGTCCCGGAACTACGAAAGCTATTTCGGAAGATGCGTCTGCCCAGTAGAGGACGTGAGTTTCTCCATTGTAAAGAGCACCACCGTGTTGCTCTGTACGAGTTGTTTGAACAGGCGGCGGAGGCACGTTCGCAGCTTGAGGCGTTACCCGCCAGGACGTCGACATGTGACCGGTCCATCCAGCGTGGTTCGATACGGAAACTGGCCATCCGAGAGAATTGAGAAATTCTAGGAAATTCGGCGACACGTTCCTCTCGTCGAGCTGCAATTTTTGTCAATCGTTCGCAATTAGAAAAAGCGTGTGAGTTGCCGGCGGCAGTGACAACGACGACGGAGACAATGGTACGCACCACGTTCGAAACAATCTCAGCAGGATTTTTCTGGCCAGCCTTGACATAGAATACGTGGACGGTGTCACAAGTTCTCGGACTCGTGTGATCGAGACTCTCGAGATCCGTGGAAAAACCCGGAACACTCGGGTCCAGGGCGGTCAGTCCAGAAATTCGAGATTCCTCGTTGCCGGGTTTGGCCTCGAGATTCAAAAAACCAAAGTGACTGAGAAAGAGTCTCGCGGTTTGAAACTCGTGGGATATTCGAGGTGGAACACATTCCTCGATCTTGTCATAACGATTTCCGGGGAGTCGCTCATCGCCTCGACTTTCGTTGCTTTTGGATTCGATTTTGATCTGGCGATCGAGAAATTCCGATAGTAATCGGTGCTCCTTCTTGACTTCGTCGTTTTCGTTCATAACCGCCTCGAGGCTGGGAATCGAATCGTCTCTGGAAGATGCGAAGAGAGTAATGAGAGATAGGGGACGATTGACGACGGTGATGCCATTGACGCCATCCTAAAGACACCAACACTTTGCAATGAGGAATTCTGTCGACATTGTCCGGGAAAAATCGCGGCTTGTACTCCATACGGGGCGTTGCTTCTGACAACGGCAGAGGTCTTCCCGGATTCGCGTTCACGAAGCTCCGCGTGCTCGATCTGTGTCTAGGTAAATGCCTCAATTGCATCGTCCAGGCGTGCCTTCCGAAGGGTCCGCGTATCAGTACGGTGACGGTCGGCTGCGGATCCTGGTCGTTCCCGAGGGGCTCCTCGAGAAGCGCGAGCATCGTAGCATTTTCAGCAACGAAATACCGGAAACGTTCGACGGCTGCTTGCCTCGCGACACGTCCACCCGTCCAACTATTGCAATGACGGAGCAAAGAAACTTCGTCGAGCAACGACGAGAGAGACTGAGCCCCGCAAGCGCTTGGAAAATATCCGACCTTGGATCGAAATATCGATTAGACGATTATAGTAATCGGGGCGATCATCGAATTCGTCTCGATAAATATTCATCAATCATCAATAATAATTACAACAATATCGACCTGTTCGAGAATCGTTGTAAGAAGAGCGTCAGCGGCGTCTCGTACTCTCATCGATGCCGGCTTCAATTCTTTCTCGTCCTTCATCTTTATTCGTTCCCCAGGTTTCCCGATGCTCTTTGTGCCCGAGACACCGAGTTCCACGACTTCCAGTACCGTTGTCAAACAATCCTTGTCCTGTAAACACGATAAAAAACGCTTTATTTCCAACCAAAAGAGAGCAAACAGAAAAGAAACAGATAACGAAAAAAAAAAAAAATTAAACCTGTAGCAATCGTGGATGAGCGGTCAGCCAGGTGGTCAAGCAGCCGAACGCCGCGACGATCGATGAATGAAGATCCTTGGAGTGTGCGGGAGGTGGACGCCAGCACTGATACGTTATGTAATCGCAGAGCCATTTTACGGCTCTCTTGCACTCGAGAGCATCTGGAAATGGTTGATAATCGAGAGATTCGATTATGAGAGAATATTACGTACGAGATACCGCGTTCTTAATACGACCGTCAGACCTGTGAGACGCCTTGCTGCTTATAAAAGAATTTACGACGAATAAACGAGTGCCAAAGGAGTGATATTTTCAATAACATTCGCTCAACCACCCACCTGTTTCGCGAATTTGCGTTCTCGCGAGGCCCGATAGCATCTCGAGGGCGGCCAACGAGACGTTAAGATCCGTTTTCCACGAGGATATCAATCTGTGACAGACGAGATACGTCGCTCTGACGAAAAGCGCGTGTGCTGAGTCTGAAACATCGATCGTTGGTCATTCATGGTCGAGCGCGAGAACGATCACAGAACATTCCGAGAGCAACAGTGGAGAATTTGTAAAACAGGAGGCACGCGTACCTCCGAAAGCCTCATATACGATTTTAAATTGTTATACGACGAGCAATTATTGTTATTTACCGAAAGCAACGCTTTCCTCTTGAAGGGTCGAAATATCGGAGGTATCACCAAGGGAGCGTTGATCACTGGAAATGCTTATTTGACTGGCCGAATCGCTGCTGGCTATCAAGCGGTGTGCGTGTTTTTGTTTGTTTGTTTTTTTTTTTTTTTTTGGTTTTGCGTTGACGGCACAACGGTGAATGCACAACGAAAGACAATCCAGAAAATAAAAAATGATAAATGTGAAAAAAACACACGTGACAGAAGCGCGTGATAAGCGGTCACAGCCAAGTACGGAACGATGCTTCCCATCATTCGGAATATTATCATGGTTTCGCTACGGCCTTAAACTCAAATTGCTTTGTTAGAGAGAGAAAGAGAAAGAGAAATAAAAAAAAGAGTGACTCGCTGAAAACTCAATAATAGGCAACGCAACGATCTGTCGGAGCGAGACCGGTCAACATACCCGAAGACAACAAGTTTGTTGGTGTGCTACTCGATGTGTACCCGCTAATGTCGGACTGTGTCACTTGTTCCACTTCCTCCCACGCTGCCGAATCCTGCACACTGAGCAAAAGCCCACCTGACGACACCTCGGATGAGAGTTTGATTTCGTTTGGAAATGTCTCTACGGATTACACTTACCAAGGAGCATATGAGTGTTTTGGGGATCGGTCTCTACTTGCAGAGCATTTATCAGGAGATTCATGAGTCTCGGTTTCAATGAGGCGAACGTCAAATTGGTCTTGTCGGCATTGACGATACTCGAGAAGCTCGGCAATTGGCGAATAGCGAGGTTCTAGGAAACGAGAGAGAGAGAGAGAGAGAGATGAAAATGAAAGTGAGTGAAAGGGCATTTACGAAAATAGATACCTGATAGTGCAGAGGCAGAGCCAACATCGATAACAACAGGTGGATCGAGGCCCTCCGCAATTCTATCTTGGATACGGCGCTCGACTTCAATTTCAAATCTTTTTCCGGTAGAACGACTTCGAGAGCGGTGAGAACCGCAGGTGCTAATACTTGAACACCATCGAGATCCAGTCGAAAAAGATCAGCCGAATTGAATAGGATACTCGCGAGAGTTTCGCCGCACTCTCTGCTCTGTAACGATATTTTAAAAAAATGAGCAACGAACGACGACGACCGGCAGCAGAGATGGACTCACCTCGTCGAGTTTGAGACCGTGGTACATGGCTCGGTAGAACCTCGCCAAGTAAACCGGAAGAATCTCCTCTCCCGTTTTCTTCGCACAGACGATACGACAAAGAGCACCCATGGCTTCGGCGCGTCCTGATTCGTAACGATCTATGCTCAGTGACGGTGGAATTTCACCGATCGTTTCCTGAAGAGAGCTCGGACCGTCGACGAGTACAGAGGATGGACGTTTCGATGCTCCCGATGGCTCTGTTGAGTCTTGAATTATCTATCGTTTCTTCAGCGGAGAATAGATTGGACGTTTCAAACATCATTTAGATGGAAAGAAACTTACGCGGTAAATTCTGCGACCATCCATCTGTACCGATGAACGCCGCCTCGAACAACCACTCGCCGAACAGGTGAAGGATACTGTTGCACTTGGGTCGACCCGGTGCCAATGGAGGTCTGGCGTCCTGACCGAGCGAAGCGACGGCTACGACAAACGGAAATAATGACGAAATCGGGACTGGCATAATCTTAGATTTTAGAAGAAGTTTGTCTCACACGTCGTACTGGACGTCGAGGGTGGCCCCGAATTGGTCATGACTGCTGGTTGAGCGTTCGATACACGGCTGCTCGTCAGCCCTATCAGCGAAGCCTTAGGTATTCCTATTTTCGTCAGAATTTCATATTATATAATGGCTATAATAGTTCAAGACAGTAACAAGGTTCGTCGGTGTAAAGCGTGCGTGCGCGGGTGCTTCTGTACCAAGGGTTAAAGAGAGTGAGTGAGAGAGAAAAATTGTCGAAGATACCCTTGGTTACGGCTGAAGGTGTGACGCTGAAACTTTTGGCGAGTCTACGCTGAGTCGGGGGCGTGGGAGAAGGCTGAGGCTGATCTTTCCCGATCGCCCTGTCTGCTCCGACACCCCCGCCGATTCCGGAGCCGACTCCTGCAGCACCGGAGCCCGATGCTACACTTGCTGGGGCGCAACACTCATCCCAACAACACGCTTGCGAGACCCCTGAAAAGAAGAGATCAAATATCCGTGGTGCTAGACCTCCACCTTCCGCCACCGATCGCTCGCCGAGCGGACAAGCGGAAGAGCGCGATAAAATTTGGTGCTATCGGTTGTGCATTCAGTAATTTGTACTCAACAAGAGAAGGAGAACCGAGTGCCGTTTCATTTGCGAGTAAGAGCGAGACTCACCGAGAAACGCGTCGACCTGTCCCGCTATACCTTTAACGGCTTTCAAAAAAATTTGCGGTAATCCTTGCAAGCACGGATGCTGACAAGGATCGACGACGTTGGGACTCGCGATGGCGTACCGGAGAAACGCCTGGGTCTGCGATACGACGGCCGGTCTGCAGAGATCGACGGGGTCGCCGACCGTTCGAAGGAGTCTGTACCACGCTTGGGTAACCGCCTCGTCAGACATTGTGGCCGGCACCAGTTGCGCGTCTTCCTCGCCTGAACGAAACGAATGTTAATCTCGAAACGAACCAAGAAAAAGAGGCGGGCACCCGTCTACTACGCCGACATCACGGACGTACTTATCTTGAATTCGGGAAACATCGGGCCGTACATGATGTGCAAAAGCTTTGCCGTCAACGCCAGACACACGCGATTCCATTGTTCGATCAGGGCGAGTCTGTGACGCCAGCGGAGGCAGGATTCGCGCAATGTTCTCCACAGAGGCGGCGATGGAAAATTCTTGTCACAGGCAACCAGCCATACCTTAAAATCGAGCACGTGCGTGGGTCCCCGTAAATACGGGACTAATTGAGACGCGAAATGATATTGACTCACCTCGAGCAAAACTCCGAGAACCCTCTCGCAGAGCTGCTCTCCGGCGTCCTCCCTGACCGCTGGTGGAGCGAGGAGAGCGTCGTTTATTCCAATGAGAAAGAGCAACAGACTTTCCCACGTTTCGCGATCGAGTCTCGCCGGTCCTCTCGCGACTTGCTGTAACGTTCTGAGAACTCTGTGACAGAGGACTGCTTGTCTGTTGATCGTGTCCGTTCCTAACGCAGAAATATAATCCAGATTCAATTTGACGATTGGTCGTTAAACTCGAAATGGAGCATCGATATAAAACTTATTTTTTATTTAAGTAATTATTGAGCTTTCTACTCTCGTAAATCAGATACCTAAATCCTGATACAAAAAGGGCCAGACTATGGAAAGAAGCAAATAGATAGAATTATATATATGTAACGACGTATTTAATGACGTTGCATTCGCGGGTTCCTCATCTTGAAATTTTACGCAAAAATAAATCCGCCGAAATATCTTTCGGAAAAAATAACTTTGACAAAATAACTCAAACAAAACAACAAGTCGTAGTTATTGTTGCGTAAAATTTCGAGACGCGTTACCGTTTACGCGTATCGGTCGATCCACCCCAAGCTTGCACAGCCCGTACTCTGGACACTCGATACCCAATTGTTATTTTTCTTGTCTTTCAAGGCAAAATGAGAGAAATGAACGGCTCGTCCGTGGATAAGAACCGATACACGTTGACTTTTGGCCAAAAGACAATGCAAAAATGACAAGCTCTCACCCTCCCCCTTTCTAGGCACAAAAAGGTTGTGAAAATGAGCGATGATCTTCCTAGCATAGAAATTGGTGTCGTCCGCTATCGGCCTCGGTACAGAGATCTTGGGCGAAGAGAACAGAGCCGACAGCCATTCGCAATAGACATTGACGCAATCTCGCACTGTGTCGTGCTCGGCCAACGGAAGGGACAGACCGTAACAAACGACTTCCATGCACCATTGAACCTCCTTGTCCGTGTCGAAGGGACTCGGCTCTGCCGCTTGCGTTATTCCGAGATTGGTCGCCAATTGACGTACCACGGAGAGCGCGACTTCCCTTCCGGCACCCGGAGACAATTTTTCCAAGACACTCTGGCTCTCGTCGGAGCCGCGTTGCACGACTGTACTCAGAGACGCCCATTCCGAATACATTCCTCCCCCTGAATCCTGCCGAATGAGATCTTCATTTTAAACCATTCTTCTGACTCGAAACAAAATTTACTACGACAATCGGAGTAGCAGCTCCGATCCAACTGAGCGACTAGGAGGGAGTCAAAACGCCAAATTTATTACGATACGTCATGACGTCATGACGTATCTTCTTCGTTCTCTGTTGAATCGGCTCTACGCACATTCTCCAACGCCTGACGAGCGCTGTCAAATGTTGTTTATCATTTTCATCTAACTACTTGCCTTGAGATTAACTCTGTTGAATACGCCTAAATTCATAGATTATCATGCGTTTATTATAATATAAACGAAATATCAATCGGCGGTCGATCTATCCACATGGATGTTCGTCCTGCTCCGCACTCTGCACTCTGCTGCAGAACGTCTCTATCCTGGTGCGTCGTCCGTACCCAGAATCAAACTGTACAAACACGGGCAATTTTTCAGTTCAAAACTTTTTAGCGACACTGTACACAGCGAGTTGGGTGTGTATGGATTGTCGTGTTGACACGTCCTCTCCCTCTCTGCGCCGCGAAAACGACGATGGCGCTGCGCGCGCAACGTCGCGCACGCGCACGTGTTGTGCGCACACTTGCGTGATGTTTGCGCTTGCGACTCGCGCGTCCCTCGCGTTTCGCGGTGAATCGTGTTACAAAGATGGCGCTATCTTGTGCGAGTAAGATTTTTTGTTACAATTTATCGGTTGTTCGTGTTGTTTAAAAGTTAACAAAATCGAGATCGGAATGTGGAGAACATCGAAAAATTTGTAGTTGCTTATGCGTGATGATACGACACGATCAATGAGCGTTTATGTCAAATTTTTCGAGTTGCCGGTCCGACGTAACCTCGAAAGCACGCGTCTTTCAACGCAAACTTAGTCGATACATTTTGTTTTTGCAGTTTCCAACGAGGTGCCGGAACACCCGGTCGTCTCGCCGGTATCCGGATCAATTTTTGAGAAACGGCTCATTGAAAAATATCTTTTGGAGAACGGAGTCGATCCCATCACCGGCAAGGAGCTCTCCGTCCAAGATCTCATCGACATAAAAAGTACCCGACTCGCCGTTTCGCGTCGATCCGATCGTGCGATCGATTTATTTTTATTTCCTTATTTTTTGTTACTTCAGCCACTCCGATCGTTAAACCAAAACCTCCGAGCGCCACTTCGATTCCGGCGATACTGAAAATTCTTCAGGACGAATGGGACGCCGTTATGCTTCATTCTTTCACGCTGAGACAGCAACTTCAAACAGCGCGTCAAGAATTATCCCACGCTCTGTATCAGCACGACGCTGCTTGTCGCGTTATCGCTAGATTGACCAAGGAACTGACGGCAGCTAGAGAGGCTCTCGCTACGCTCAAGCCTCAGGCGGGAATAACGCAGGCGGCCATTGTTCCCCAGCCTGTGGGTTTCTTTTTTTTTTCTATCCTTTTCGTTGTTTATCTTCAAATTTTCGTCCAATCGAAACGACGTTGTTTACAGGCGGTTGCGGTCGAGGCTGGTGGTGCAGCTGCTCAACCAACCGAACAGGCGGGAATTACCGACGACGTTATCGACAAGTTGCAGGAAAAAGCAACGGTTCTAACTCAGGAGAGAAAACGACGCGGTCGATCTATTCCCGAGGATCTTTTGCCGCAAGACAGTATTCGCGCTTTTCAGACACTCGCATCCCAACCCGTAATTACGCGCATTCCGCTCATCGAGACTTTGAAATTTAATCGCTTATCGGAATCACGAGTAAAACGAAATTTGATTTCAGGGATTACATTCCGCCAGCGTTCCCGGAATTCTCGCACTCGATATTCACGGTGCCGATACGAGTAAAATATTGACCGGCGGAGCGGACAAAAATGCAACGGTATTTAACAAAGATACGGAACAAGTCGTCGCGATACTAAAGGGTCACACGAAAAAGGTAAGAATCTATTGAAAAGCAGGCGCGAATCGATTTACCGTTGCCAATGTCGTTTCAATAAGACAAACAATAAATATCGAGGAATATTAATTGGTTTCAACAGGTAACGAGAGTAATTTATCATCCGGAAGAGGATGTTGTTATGACGGCGTCGCCCGACACGACGATTCGCGTGTGGAACGTTGCAACGAGTCAAACTACGTTACTGCTGAGAGCTCACGACGCTCCGGTAACCGGTCTGTCGCTACATCCAACCGGCGATTATCTGTTGAGTTCTTCGTTGGATCAGCACTGGGCATTCTCGGATATCCGAACCGGCAGATTACTCACGAAGGTAGAAAAGACAGAAAATGATAATAAAAAAAAAATCCTTTCAATCTTATCTATCAACGATTTTTTTACGCTAGGTCGCTGGACCCGGAAGTCAGCCTCTGACGACGGCACAGTTTCATCCTGACGGATTGATCTTCGGAACCGGCACCGCCGATTCCCAAGTCAAGATCTGGGACTTGAAGGAACAATCCAACGTAGCTAATTTCCCGGGTCACTCCGGACCGATCACCGCTATAAGTTTCTCGGAAAATGGATATTATTTAGCGACAGCCGCCAAGGATTCTTCGATAAAGCTGTGGGATTTGCGTAAATTGAAAAACTTTAAGACTCTCCAATTGGACGAGTCTTACGAGGTCAAGGACCTCTGCTTCGATCAGAGCGGAACGTATCTCGCCGTAGCTGGAACGGACGTTAGGTCGGTATACGATATTTTTCGACTATTTTCAGTTTTCACCCGTTCGTTCTAATGCATATTTTCCCTTTTGATTTTAGAGTCTATCTGTGCAAAATGTGGCAGGAACTGAATGTCTTCCACGATCATACGGCAACCGCGACTGGAGTGAGATTCGGTAAGAACGCCCACTACATTGCGTCGACCAGTATGGACAGAACCCTCAAATTGTACGGTCTTCCGTAATTTCTCGACGAAACGAGACAAATGTTTCCGTCGTGATCGTTGTGACTAAGCCCGAGGATTTCCTGGGGCGATCTTTTCAGTGCCCGATATTTGCAGAAAACTTTTCCGTGTGAAATCATTTTTTGTATATAAAATAAATTAGAACGAAATACATGTCCCGTCGATTGCACTCTCATGTCGCCTGAAGACAAAGTCATCGACACATCGTATATCGTATTGAAAGAAATTATTTCGCTGATCCCATATTCTTGAAAAAATTCTTTCCATTATCCCTCTATAACAAATATACTTTAATTGTACATACAATTATTGGAGTCATGATACATAATAATAATACTGCACACATAAAACAGTTCATCTATTCAGGCATTTTTGCATAACACTTTCCATCCAAGTCAACATTTGATAAAAAGATATAATACATATTTAAGAGCTCAATTTGGAAATTTGTCATTAAAAGCTACATCAACTGCAACTTCTCGATACGAAAGCATGTTTATCCAGTCTTCTGAATCGAATTCCCATCTTGTTTGAAACCACGCTTGAAATTTATTAAGTGCTCGCACAGCTTCTTCAGCTGTAGGAATAGGCTCGTTTATCTCCTCCTCATTTTCCGCCACGACAGCGTTATCGTCGCTCGTTTCATTCTCAGGGTAGAGAATCTGTTCGTCGCTGAGTAACGGCCATCCGTGATCGGACGTATCTTCTTGCAACCATTCTAGCGTCTCAGCTTGCGTAACATCGTTAAAATGGGATGATCGCTGTATCAACCGTGTAAACGTAAAGACATCCAAATCGTCTTCATTCGTCGAAACATTATTCGTGGAAAAGTGAACCGGAATTATATTTTTCCACGCATTCCTCAAATTTTCAGGCGTGAGAGCTTTCCAAGACTCTGCAGCGTATAAGCAACATTTGAGTATATTCCATCCTTTCAGAAATTCAGATAATGTCTTTTCGCTACCATCATTGAGTAAAAATTCCCGGAGGAAGTATTTCCGATATACTTTCTTGAGTTTTTCTATGACCCCCTGATTCATAGGCTGAATAAGCGATGTAACATTTGGTGGCATGTATACTACTTTACACAAATCGCTCATCCCGTTTAGTACCTCCGCTGACTGGTGCGTATGAGCATTATCGAGAAGTAGAATGCACTTGTTACCATTTTTACGATGTTCTTTTTCAATTTCTGGCAAAAAGATTTGCGTATACCATTCTGTAAACTTTTGCCTATCCATCCATGCGTTTTTTTGGCTTGCATATTTGACCGGAAGCGTTTGACTTTGCTTGAAGCATCGAGGTTTCTCTGATTTGCCTATAACGAACAGCGGCAGCTTGTGTGTGCCGCTGGCATTTGCGCACACCATGAGCGTAATACGATCGTTCGCTATTTTATAGCCATCCGCTCGAGATTCGTCGTAGGAAGCAAACATTTTTCTCGGCAGCGTTTTCCACCATAGGCCCGCTTCATCTGCATTATATATCTGGTCCGTCGTGTACCCTTCAGCTTGCATTTGTTTATAAAATGTCGAACAGAATTTGGCGCTTGTATTTTTAACAGCAGAGAGTCTTTCTCCCTGCACAGCGAGGAAATGAAGGCCATGACGATTCTTGAACCGCGTAAGATATCCATCGGTAGCCATAAATGACAAAGACCCTTCAAGTTTTTCGTTTAACTCCAGTGCTTTCCCTCGTAAAATTGGACCAGATACAGGTTCGCCCCTATTTTTTTTCTGCTGAAACCACGAATACAACGCTCGATCCAATTGTAATTGTTCCGCTGTAGGCACTCTCCTCCTTTTTAACGATCCGTGATTTTCACTGAGAGTTTTCTCACAGGCCAATATATTCCCTTTATTTTTCTTTATTTTTGAAATTGCAGCCTCAGAAACCCCGTATTTCCTGGCAAGACTAGAACCTGTTTCACCAGATTCTAAGCTATGCAAAATATTGAGCCGACTTTCGATAGTTAAACGTTTCTTTGATTCCTTCTCGCTGCTATGTTTCTCCATATTTTGTGAATAGAAATACTATTACAGCAAATACGAAACACCAAAATCTTCAATCAAATCAACCCTCGTTCGTTTGCAATTATCCTTTGTCAGTAAGACAACTGTGCAGTTTATAAACTGTACGGCAGGCCATAAAATTGATACCCCCACTCTTACTGTCTCTCTCTAACTGTAATCTATCAATACTGAGGTCGCACATAACTACATTTAGCAAAAACAATATCTAACTAAGTTTACATGTAAATTTCATATTCTTATTGGAATCTCCAATGCGCTTTATTCACATGATTTAACCTTTAACCCGAGAACAGTTTCGCGGGGTGTCCACTACACCCCAGTCCAATTTTCAGTTAACAAATTTTCTATGAAATTATGCAACGATCATAATATTAAACATATTTTTATGTTTCCGGAAGTTAGTATTTTCAGTCTATGAAGTATTGGAACAAAAAAATAT
>JABMBT010057301.1:0-20177 GCA_018906895.1 Odontocolon sp. PSUC_FEM 10030002
TTATATTAGAAAAAAAATCGATATTGACGGTTATTCGCTAACTGCGTAGATCAGGTGGGGCGATATTAAACTAGGATAGGATTACGGATCGTTGGTGTCTGACCAACGATCAATTTTGAGCCAATGAGAGACACGCAGCTAGCGGATCAAGCGTTAGCAATCAAAGTGAAACAAGTGTCACGAATACGAATTTATCGTGTCTCAAACGCAGGAGAGAAAACACTCGAATTCGCCAGACGGTGACAAAGATTTGGATCCACTTATCCTGAACCTCACGGACATCGGTCAAGAGATGATGGTTAATCTGAGGCAAATTAATCTACGGGCTCATCCTTGCTACAGGGATCCGAATCCGATTAATCTCTATCACAAAGTCGGGCATGGAACATTGGATATGTACGTTCTTAGTCCAAGCAAAGACAGCCGAGAAGTCAGGGAATTCATCGCCAAATGGCACGCTTCCGATTCTAAACTCTTCGCCGGTTCGCACAGAAAAGAGTCCAATATTTTGAGCTTCCCGATTCAAAATTTGGCATCGATATGCGCACTTTTAGTTTGGCAACCGGCTAATCCCGAAGATACGATAACGAGGATTCTCTTTCCGGGAAGTACACCGCAGCAAAAAATCTTTGAAGGTTTCGAACGCCTCAAGCATCTCGAATTTCTCAAGCGTCCGGTTTGCTCGGCAAAAAGTATTTCACCGTCCACGTCCCTTTTGGCTCTGAAGGATCGTCCGATAAAGCAAAAATTGGCTCTCATTGAGAGAGAAAGGGACTCGAGAAAAACATCTGATACCTCCAAGAGGGAAAAACACGATTCGCCGGATTCGAAGATATCGAAATCCACAGATGATACGGCGTCGAAACCGACGCCTCAGGCCACTCCGATTATTTCGATTCCAAAAGCTCAGCCGGCAAAGCCCGATGTTAAGTCAAGAAAGGTCGTGGAAAATAAGAAAATCGAAATGGAAAACAAAGAAAGCAGGAAGACTGACAAGGATATTAAAGAGACAAAGAAAGAAATCAAAAAAGATATTCCGAAAATAGAGAAGGAATCTGAATCGAAAAAGTCGGAAGGAATGCGAATTAAGACGGACAGCGAAAAGATAGGACTCAAGGATTACAAGGAAACGAAAGGAAAACCCGAACCGAAGAAGAAAGATGGGAAAGAAACGAGACCGATGAAGATAACCGGGAAAACTGAGACGACACCGAAACCAGTTGGAAAACTTGTGGATAAGAAAACTCCGAAGCCTTCCACTGATAAGAGAGAATCTGCCAAAGCATCGCCGCCGACACCCAAGAAAACACTCAACGGATCAGCGACGAAGGTCGAAATTGGCAAAACCCAGCGGCCAATAACCAAATTGTCCGCGGCGACAATGGCAAAACAAGCCGCGTCGACTATGCCCGCGAAGAGTGCGAAAGATGCAAATAACAGAAAAGTCGTAGAGCAAAAGAACATTGAAATTGCATCTACCGCAGGTAAAGATCAAGTAACTGCGAGTTCAACCGCGGTACCGAAATTCCCGGCGAAACCAAAGGCCACCGAACGAAAACCAATCAGCCGACGAGCAAAACCGGTGAGCCCGAGCAAAGCACGCGTTCCTGGGAGCCCCGCGAAATCAACGCGAAGCACACCTACGACTTCTGTGAAATCAGACAAGGACGGTGTTATCAGAAAGGTCAAGGGTGATCGTGGAACGACTGATTCGTCGACGGTATCGACACCATCGGGAATAGAGATCGATTCGATGACAAAGCTCGCCGCTGATAAGAGTCTCGCTGAGAAATCCGAAGATATGTCACTGGATTCCATAGAGAGCAAAGTACTCGCCGATCTCAAGGAGGAACGCGAGGTCGTTGAAGAGATCGAAGCGGTATTGAAAAAGGCGGAGAGGATCGAGGAGGCCAGAAAGGACGATCATCTTGACGGTGATGATGATATCACTGCAGAAGCGACAGATAAAAAGGAAGACGACATGACCGAGGACGATGTAACAGCCGATATGGAAGAAGTCCCACCGAAGAAATTAAGCTCGAGGAAACCGAGTCAAGAACTTACCGAGGAAGACGAGTATCTCATTGTTGAGAAAGAGGAGATTTATGTCGAGGACTCTATCCAGAGTGGTGAGGGCGAACAAAAACATGTTCTCGACGCTGTAGAATCGGAGAAAGCCAAACCTTCCAAGGATCTCGATAGAGCTAACGAAGAAGAAGAAGAACAAGAAGAACAAGAAGAAGAGGAACAAGAAGAACAAGAACATGACGAGACGGAAGTGTCAGAGGGAAAAGAAAAGTGCGACATCCCCGAGAAAAAGATCGTTTCAGAGGACATTGAGAAAGAAAAGGAGAGGGACGAACAAGATGTTAATATTTCGGTTACTGAATTGGTCCAAAAAACGGAGGATAAGGATGATTCGGGGAAGAAAGACAGCGAGGATATCACTAAAGAACCGTCGAGCTTGAGTCCTGACAAATTTGATTCCTCGGAAAAGAAAACGACCGACACGGATATGAAACCGGAGGTCGATCAAAAGGCAGAACAGCTACCGGAGAAATTGGAGGAATCTCAGGAACGAATATCGACTCTGGAATCCGGGGCGACAACGACAGCGCCCACATTGCCTGAGGATGAGAGGATCCCTCTCGATGACATAAAAGAGGTTATCGATGAGAAATTCGTTCCTGAGGAGATTAAGGAGGTCGATGAATCGGTTCAACCGGTCCAGCAAGAGAGTTTCGTAGCGGCTCCGCTGCCGAGCGAACCGAAACCAGATCAGGCGAAACCAACTTTTCAAGTTCGTCCACCACTTCAAGGGATTCAGAGGGATATAGTCAAGACTCCGGACGAAGTCGCCGATTTACCCGTTCACGAGGAAGTCGATCCTAAACTCTATCGAATGGAGGATTTCGAGAAAACGAAGCCGGAAGAGAAACCGTTCCAAGAACCCCAGGAAACGAAAGAGCCGCCGACACCACCCGTCAAAGATCAAAAGGGTGTATTTAGTTTCTTTGGAAAAGTCGCGGATAAATTTGAAAAAGGTATCGACAAGCTGACGGGAAAATCCCGCCGAGATTCCGAGAAAGACATTGACGAAAAATCATCATCCAAGTCAAGCTCGCCGAAAGAAGCGAGACCTCGGGATATAAACTTGGCTAGTAATTTACAAGAAGCACCGGAGGCTTTTGAAAAAGTGGAGCCAGAACTGAGTAAAATTAAAGTAGCTACCATCAAGGATACCGCTGCTTTCCTTCAAGGAGAGATCGAGGATCTGACGAAAAGCAGCGTTCCAGTTCAAGAGCCGGTGGAAATATCGAAACATCTTCCGCAAGAACAAGACGTTCGGGAAACGAGGGATGAGCTCCCAAGTAAATTACCAGCTCAAGACTCTCGAATTACTGAGCCTCTGTTCGAAACATGTGTTCTGAAAGGTGACAAGAGTAAAATAGGTTCGAAGATCGAGGAGACGATGGAGGACGATGCCGAGGATGTTGAAGCTCTCCTCGAGGAAGCCTCTAAGAAATTTAAAACCGTTAAAGATAGCTTGAGAGACTCGTTAGAATCACTGGAGGACAAAATTGTCGAGGAAGAGATGGTGCGTGCCGAATTGGCAGCGGCATCCAAGGACGTCGTTAAGGATACTCTGTCCGAAGTCGTCGAGAAATTGGAAGAGATTAAGCCCCAGATGGAAGCAATTTCGCCTGACACCAAAGAACCGGAAAAAGTGACATTCGATATTCCGAAGAGTGAAGAGTTGATCGAGGCGGAGGAGGAGGAAGAAGATTTCGGTGCAGGAACAAAAGATTTCAAGGAAGCTGTGCGCGACGTCGGCGAAGTTCTCGCTGGATCTGCGGGAATCGTCATAGAAGATAAACCGAAAGACGTTACGGAGATCGTGAAAAAGGTCGCCGAGGTCTTGAAGAAAGACGATTTTCTCTCGCACGATGTTCTTTTTGATGAATCGAAAAAAGATGCCGAAAAAACGGAGGACAAAATTCTTGACGTCAAAACTGATGTTCCAAAATCGATGCAGGACAAGTCACCGGAAGCTGGTGCTAAATCTCCAAAGTCAATTGCCGTCGAAGATATTGTTATACCGACAAAAGTGGGGATAACAGAGGAATTGTTACCACCTCAGGAAGAAGAGATAGAAGAGATACCTGAGGACGGGATAGTGAAACCTCTGATGGCCGGTTACAAACCGGTTGATGGCCTCGAAATTCAAGAAGTGCCATGCGTCAAGACCGTGAAACCCAAAGGTGCGGATGTCACATCGCCGATCGCAGATACAGCGACTGACAAAAGCGAAGCGATGAAGATTTGCGCGGATCTGATGCAGGACGAGCCCGTCCTTACGAGACGAAAAAGAAGTATTCAATACGAGGATCAAGCCAAACCGGATGTTATGGATGCCGGAATAGAGGCCGTTTGCGTCAAGGAAGAAGCGAAGCAGGACAGGAGGAGCGAAAAGGATGATGAAGATCAGGACGTAGAGGAACCGGATATCACTTTTGATAAAAAAGTATCACCGACTAAAGCGGAATTGGTGATGGTCACGCCAGACTCGGCACCGACATCGCCAAAGTTCACAATAGATAAAGTACACGTTAAAGATACGGAAGCTGTACTCGAAGAGATCGAAGACGAATTCCAAGAGTTACCGGCCGAGATTAAAGAACATCTTGATAAGGAAGGTCCTCTCGAAAAAATTATCGAGGATTTGGTATTAACGAAAAAGAAGAAAATAACGATAGAAATTGTCGAATACATCACTGTGATTCGAAAGATCCCCAGAGAAAAAGTGATTTATATAATCGAAGAGATTGTACTTAAAAAGGGACTTCCAAGAGACAACGTTGTTGCGGATCTTGATTTGTTGAGATCCGATACAGTTTCAACTGAAAAACGGTCGGAAATCGAACGTTATATCGAGCAGGAATATATCACAAAAAATAAGAGGATCACGATCGATATCGTTGAAGAAATTGCCATACAAAAATTCGTTACCAAGCGTATTGTGATCGAGATCATTGAGGAGATAATCGTCAAAAGGAAAATTCCACGAGAGTCAGTTTTGGACATTTCGGAGAAGGAATTTTCGCAGTTTGACGTTCGGGATAAAGACAGCACGAGTCCCGAAATTCCGGACGATACCGTCGAGGAGACTCCCGGTATCGTTTCTCCGAAAACTGATGAAAGTGATAAACATTCCAAAATCGAGGAATATATTGTCCAAGAATTCATTTCGAAGGGCAAGAAGATAACACCTCAAATTATTGAAGATATTTCTGTTACTAAGGGAGTTCCAAGACGGATACTCGTTGAAATAATCGAGGAAATAATTGTCAAACGCAAGATTCCACGATCGTCGATTTTAGATGTATCCGAGAAGGCATTGTCAGAATTGCTCAGTTACGAGAAAGAAGATATCGGGAAAGATGAAGGAATTTCCGATGAACCTGAGGAAAGAGAGGATGCTGAGGAAGCTGATATTAAAGAAATCGATTCGATATCCCCAGAGAAACGACTGGAGATAGAAAATAATATTCTTGATGAAATTATTACAAAAAGTCGCAGGATTACACCGTACATATTTGAAGATATTTGCGCGAGACATCGAACGTCAAGACGTATAATTATAGAAATTATCGAAGAAATAATTGTTAAACGCAAAGTTCCCAGGGCATCGGTCCTCGATATTTCCGATCTCGAATTAGCAGAATTGCTCGCGGTCGACGAAGATGATGATGCGGACAAAGTAAGCGAGGGCGTTGCCTCGGAAGAAGAAAAAGATGAAGTGATTCTGGATGCGGAATCTCAAAAAGCCGATTCGGTTACATCGGTGAACAAATCCGACATCGAAAAGTACATTGTCGAAGAATTTGTCACGAAAGGCCGGAGAATTACGCCTTATATATTCGAAGATATTTGCATCCAAAATAAAGCTCCTAGGCGAATTGTAGTAGAAATTATCGAGGAAATAATCGTTAAAAGGAATGTACAAAGGGCCGCGATTCTCGATATTACGGAGACTGAATTATCGGAATTGCTGGCTGCGGTCGAAGCGGAACCCGATGAAGATGGCGAAGTTCATATTTCGCCGGTTGCTAAACAAATTCCCTCACCGTCGATTCAAGACTCGAAAGACGCAATGACGAAAAGCATAATTTCGAGCGATCTGGATACCGCAGAGGATAAATTGGTCGACGGATTTGTCAGCATCCCTTCCAAGGATGACGCAGTTATTGCATCATCGGAAATTGTTTCTTCCATTTTACCCAAGTCGATACAATTGGCGGAATCGGCTCAAAAAGAACTTGAAAAAGACGTCACCGATGATTTTGAAGCTGTCGAACAAGAGTACAAGTTACATGGTACACCGATTATACCTGCTAAAGTTCCCATTGTTTCCACTGGTAAAATCAGCGATGAGGAACCAGTGGACCATGTCGGGAAACCGGTCGAAGACGATGAGAGCGAAGTTATTGAAGCTCAAGAGAAAATTATTGTAACTCCAGCAGCAGAGATTGTCGTCGTGCCAGCAAGTGATAAGAAATCGGAAGATGTATCTCAAAGTTCGGAAATTTTTGAAACTACGGAGAAACATCTAATCGAGGCTCAAGAAAAAGCCGAGCCGAAACAACAGGAAAAGGTCAAAGAATCTGAGGAAGTATTGGAGGATAAGGTGAAAGTCATTGATGTTGAGGAAACGAAAGAAAGTCAAGTGGAAAGTTTGAAACAAGCGGCGATCCAAGATATCGAGGATCATACGACATTAGAGCTCAAAAAACAGAAAGATGAAACCAGTCCTGATGAAACAACAACTGTAACACAGAAAATCGTTGTGGAAAGTGAAAAAGCAATTAAACCGGAAGGGGAAGATAAGAAACCGGACGACAAAGATCTTGAACAAGATAAAATCGTCGACGCGAGGAAAGAGAGTACAGTGGAGTTGAAGGAGAAGCCAAAAGAAAGTAAAGTCTCAGATGAACCGGAATCGAAAGAAAAAAGTCCGGTGACAGAGGATAGTATCGAAGTCGTATCACGTGCTAAGCGTGGCGTTGATGAAATCGGTCAGCAAAGAAAAGATTCATTGATTTCAGAATCTGAGCAGATTGTACTCAAAGGCGAAAGAGAGTCGCCGAAGGATGAAAAAGCGGATGAGAGAAGTGAAGATGCAGATGAATCGGAAATTCCGAGCAGCACAGTTCGGCGAATGGTCGTTACTGCTAGCAGCGAAGACGGCGGACAGGAAACTGAAGTTTGTCCGTCCGGTAGTATAATCTTCACCAAGTCGGTAACTCCAGACGATTCACTGAAAAGTTCACCGGTTAAAACTACACCCGATCAAGATTCTTTAGTACTCGACAAGGAGTCGTTGCGTTCCGGGGCCAGCACTCCCGAGAAGGACAGCATATCCGGTAAATCTACACCAGGGACAAAGGATGGCGATAAAGTAACGCCGGAGGACAGTCTAGATAAATCTCCGTTGGGTACCCGCGATTCGCAGGACCTTGAAGACAGTTTGGACAAATCGGATCTTGTTAAACTGAAGGAAACTGAGAAGCCGAAAGTCGTTGGTGAAGAGAAAAAAGAAGATACCGCTGCGCCCAAGCCAATCACGCCAATCGAAGCTTTGGATGAAAAAATGAAACAAAAACCCGACGAATTGGATATTAAACCATCGGAATTATCGAAAATCGTAGATACGAAGGCACCGTCACCGGTTTCGTCTGAGAAACAAGAGCCACATGTTCCCGATATTTCTGTAGTTGCTACGTCTCAAGAAAAACCATCAACCGAAGTGGTTGTATCTGTTGATGTAACTAAGGCAGTAACCGTTGAGCCTGTTGAAGAGACAGTTGAGAAAGCTAAACTGGCCGAAGAATACATTACAAAATCTGCAACATCAAGCATTGTACCCGACAAGCTGGACAAAGACGATGATCTGGGTGATAAGTCAAGATCCCTCAGCATCGCGAGCTTAAAGGACAGTGAAAAGGAATCTACTGATAAAACGCTTACGCCAAGCACCGTTGACGAAAAAACCGATGGAAAACCGGTTGATCAATCATTATCCCCAAGTGTGGATGATAAGATCGATCAAGTACATGATTTACAAGAATTAAGTCCAGGATCACGAGCATCCAGTACAATTAGTGAGAAGGGAACACCCGGTGAAAAGGAAATAGATGAGAAACAACCGTGTGGTGACCGATCGAAGTCGCCAAGTGTCGTTAGTGAGAAGGATGATCGCGAGGAAGAGACACAAGTACATGATGACAAGAAGGAGTCGAAATTGTCAACGGATAAATCGAAATCACCGAGTCCAGAACGCGATATTATCGAGGATGAAAAAATGGACAAAGCATTCGATAGATCAAGATCAGCTAGTGTTTCAGCTGAAAAACATAGTGCTGTTGAAGAGATACACAGCGAAAAACAAGTAGCAGAACCGTTGGACAAATCAAGGTCACCTAGTGTAGCTACCGATAAACACGTCGAGGACGAATCGATTTGTCGCTCTAGATCATCGAGTATCGCTAGTGAAAAGCATACTGAAAAGCTTTCAGCAGAACCGATTGACAAATCCAGATCGCCTAGTGTCGCTAGCGACAAGTCACAAGAAAGGCATAGTGACAAGGAGTTGGATGTAAAGGAACCTCTTGATCACTCAAAATCACCCAGCATTGCTAGTGACAAGCATACCGAGAAGGACATTGCAGATCTAGACGAAATGGAAACTCTCGATCGTTCTCGATCACCCAGCATCGCTGGTGATAAAGTTTGCGAAAAGGACATCAAAGAATCAGTCGACTTCGCTAAGCCAAAATCACTTGGCCTTGATGGTGACAAGATTGATGACAAAGTATCCATCGATGGTTCGAAATCGCCTAGCATTGTAAGCGAAAAGCAGATTGAGAAGGATACAATAGAATCAGTTGATAAGTCCAGATCGCCTAGTATAGCTACTGATAAACCTGATGAAAAGGAACCCGTAGATCTGTTGAAATCGCCTAGCATCGTTGGTGAAAAGCAGACTGAAAAAGATATAACAGAGTCAGTTGACAAATCCAGATCACCTAGTATCGCTAGCGAGAAACTTGATGAAAAGGAACCTATTGATCGTTCAAAATCGCCTAGCATTGCTGGTGATAAGCAGAGTGAGAAAGATGTAACAGAGTCAGTTGACAAATCCAGATCACCTAGTATCGCAAGCGAAAAACCTGATGGAAAGGAACCTATTGATCGTTCAAAATCGCCTAGCATTGCTGATGATAAGCAGAGTGAGAAGGATGTAACAGAGGCAATCGACAAGTCTAGATCGCCTAGTATCGCAAGCGAAAAACCTGATGAAAAGGAACCTATCGATCGTTTAAAATCGCCTAGCATTGCTGGTGATAAGCAGAGTGAGAAGGATGTAACAGAGGCAATCGACAAGTCTAGATCGCCTAGTATTACTAGCGAAAGACCCGATGAGAAGGAACCTGCTGATCGTTCGAAATCTCCTAGCATTGCTGGTGATAAAGTAAGTGAAAAATTTGCAGCAGATTTAGTTGACAAGTCCAGATCGCCTAGTATTACTACTGATAAACTTGATGAAAAGGAACCCGCAGATCCGTCGAAATCGCCTAGCATTGTTGGTGAAAAGCAGACTGAAAAAGATGCAACAGAGTCAGTTGACAAATCCAGATCACCTAGTATCGTTAGCGAAAAACCTGATGAAAAGGAATCTATCGATCGTTCAAAATCGCCTAGCATTGCTGGTGATAAGCAGAGTGAGAAGGATGTAGCAGAGGTAGACGACAAGTCTAGATCGCCTAGTATTGCTAGCGAAAGACTCGATGAAAAGGAACCTTCTATCGATCGTTCGAAATCTCCTAGCATTGCTGGTGATAAGCAAAGTGAGAAGGATCTTGTAGAATTAGTCGATAAATCCAGATCGCCGAGTATTGCTAGTGAAAGGCTCGGTGAAAAGGAACCCACCGATCGGTCGAAGTCTCCGAGCATTGTTGATGATAAGCACAGTGAGAAGGACATAGCGGAATCAGTCGACAAGTCCAGATCACCAAGTATTGCTAGTGAAAGACCTGATGAGAAGGAACCCTCGATCGATCGTTCGAAATCTCCTAGCATCGCTGGTGACAAACATACTGCTGGTGAGAAGGACCTAGCAGAGCCAGTCGACAAATCCAGATCGCCAAGTATCGCTGGAGAAAAACTCGATGACAAGCAACCTGCTGATCGTTCGAAATCCCCTAGCATTGCTGGTGATAAACATAGTAAGGAGGACCTAGCAGAGCCAGTCGATAAATCCAGATCGCCAAGTATCGCTAGTGAAAAACCTGAGGAGAAGGAACCTGGCGATCGTTCGAAGACTCCTAGCATTGCTGGTGATAAACACAGTGAGAAGGACGTAGCAGAAGCAGTCGACAAGTCTAGATCACCAAGTATCGCTAGTGAAAAACCTGATGAGAAGGATCACATTGATCATTCAAAATCTCCTAGCATCGCTGGTGACAAACTTAGTGAGAAGGACCTAGCTGAGCCAATCGATAAATCCAGATCGCCAAGTATCGCTAGTGAAAAACCTGATGAGAAGGATCACATTGATCATTCAAAATCGCCCAGCATTGCTGGTGATAAACAAAGTGAGAAGGATATAGCAGAGCCAGTCGATAAATCGAGGTCTCCTAGCATCGCTAGCGAAAGACCAGATGAAAAGGAACCTGGCGATCGTTCGAAGACCCCTAGCATTGCTGGTGATAAACTCAGTGAGAAGGACGTAGCAGAACCAGCTGACAAATCCAGATCACCAAGCATTGCTAGTGAAAGACCTGATGAGAAGGAACCCTCGATCGATCGTTCAAAATCTCCTAGCATTGCTGGTGATAAACTCGGTGAGAAGGACGTAGCAGAACCAGCTGACAAATCCAGATCACCAAGCATTGCTAGTGAAAGACCTGATGAGAAGGAACCCTCGATTGATCGTTCAAAATCTCCTAGCATTGCTGGCGATAAACTTAGTGAGAAGGACCTAGCAGAGCCAGTCGATAAAACCAGATCGCCAAGTATCGCTAGTGAAAAACCTCTTGAGAAGGATCACATTGATCATTCAAAATCGCCCAGCATTGCTGGTGATAAGCAAAGTGAAAAGGATATAGCAGAGCCAGTCGATAAATCAAGATCTCCTAGTATCGCTAGCGACAGACCTGATGAAAAGGAACCTGGCGATCGTTCGAAGACCCCTAGCATTGCTGGTGATAAACTCAGTGAGAAGGACATAGCAGAACCAGCTGACAAATCCAGATCACCAAGCATTGCTAGTGAAAGACCCGATGAGAAGGATTTCACCGATCGTTCAAAATCACCTAGCATTGCTGATGAGAAACTGAGTGAGAAGGACGTAGCAGAACCCGGCGATAAGTCCAGATCGTTAAGTATCGCTAGTGAAAGACACGATGAGAAGGAACCCACCGATCGTTCAAAATCGCCTAGCATTGCTGGTGATGTGCAGACTGCAAAAGATACAATAGAGTCAGTTGACAAGTCCAAATCACCTAGTATCGTTGGTGAAAGACCTGATGAGAAAGAACCTGCCGATCGTTCGAAATCTCCTAGTATTGCTGGTGATAAACACAGTGAGAAAGATGCAGTAGAGACAGCCGACAAGTCTAGATCATCCAGTATCGCTACCGAGAGGCCCGATGAAAAGGAACCTGCCGATCGTTCGAGATCACCCAGTATTGCTGGTGATAAACACAGTGAAAAAGATGTAGCAGAAACAGTGGATAAGTCCAGATCACCTAGTATCGCTAGTGAAAGACTTGATGGAAAGGAACCCACCGATCGTTCAAAATCGCCTAGCATTGCTGGTGATGTGCAGACTGCGAAAGATACAATAGAGTCAGTTGACAAGTCCAGATCACCTAGTATTGCTAGCGAAAAACCTGATGAGAAAGAACCTGCCGATCGTTCGAAATCTCCTAGCATTGCTGATGATAAGCTGAGTGAGAAAGATAAAGCACAGCCAGTCGACAAGTCCAGATCGCCTAGTATCGCTAGCGAAAAGCCTGGTGAAAAGGAACCCATCGATCGTTCAAAATCACCTAGTATTGCTGGCGATAAGCAGAGTGAGAAGGATATAGCAGAGCCAATGGACAGGTCCAGATCATCAAGTATCGCTGATGACAGACTCGAGGGCAAAGAACCTGCCGATCGTTCAAAATCACCTAGCATTGGTGATAAGCAGACTGAAAAGGACGCAATAGAGTTACTTGACAAGTCCAGATCACCTAGTATCGCTGGGGAAAGACCTGATGAAAAGGAACCTATCGATCGTTCAAAATCACCGAGCATTGCCGGTGACAAGCAAAGTGAGAAGGATGTAGCAGAGCCACTGGATAAGTCTAGATCACCAAGTATAGCTAGTGAAAAACTCGATGAGAAATTACCCACCGATGGTTCAAAGTCGCCTAGCATTGCTGGTGATAAGCGGACTGAGAAAGACACGATAGAGTCATTTGACAAGTCTAGATCACCTAGTATCGCTACCGGAAAGCCCGACGAAAAGGAACCCATCGATCGTTCTAAATCTCCGAGCATTGCTGGGGATAAACTCAGTGAGAAAGACGTCGCAGAGACAGTCGACAAATCCAGATCACCAAGTATCACCAGTGAAAGACCTGATGAGAAGGAACCCACAGATCGTTCAAAGTCGCCTAGTATTACAAGTGATAAACACACTGAGAAGGACTCAACAGACTTGGTTGACAAATCTAGATCGCCTAGTATCGCTAGCGAAAAGCCCGATGCGAAAGAACCTGCTGATCGTTCAAAAACTCCCAGCATTGCTGGTGATAAACATAGTGAAAAGGATGTAGAAGAGCCTGTTGACAAATCCAGATCGCCGAGTATCTCTAGCGAAAGACACGATGAGAAGGAACCCTCCATCGATCGATCTAAATCGCCAAGTATTGCTGGTGATAAACAGAGTGAAAAGGACGCAGCAGAATCAATGACAAAGTCCAGATCGCCCAGTGTCGCTAGCGAAAAACCTGATGAGAAGGAACCCACCGATCGATCGAAATCTCCTAGCATTGCTGGTGATAAATCAGCAACTGAGAAGGATACAGCGGAGTCAGTTGACAAGGCCAGATCGCCTAGTATCACAACCGAAATTCCTGATGAGAAGCAACACGCAGCTGATTCGAAATCGCCTAGTATTGCTGGTGATAAGCATGACGAGAAAGACGCAGCAGAGTTACTTGACAAATCCAGATCGTCAAGTATTGCCAGTGACAAGACTGATATAAAAGAATCTGTTCATTCAAAACCACCCAGCATCGCTGATGAAAAACCGAGCGACAAAGATGCCACACAGCCAATGGACAAATCAAGATCGCCTAGTATATCTAGCGAAAAGCCTGATGAAAAAGAATCCATAGATCGTTCCAAATCGCCTAGTATTGCTGATGATACGCATACCGAGAAAAAAGCCACGTCAGAATCGGTCGACAAGTCCAAATCACCAAGTATTGCTAGTGAAAAGGAGGTCGTAAAGGAATCCCCTGATCGTTCGAGATCGCCTAGCATTGCTGATGATACGCATACCGAGAAAAAAGCCACGCCAGAATCGGTCGACAAGTCAAAATCACCAAGTATTGCCAGTGAAAAGGAAGACGTAAAGGAATCTCTTGATCGTTTGAGATCGCCTAGCATTGCTGATGATACGCATACCGAGAAAAAAACCACGCCAGAATCGGTCGACAAGTCAAAATCACCAAGTATTGCTAGTGAAAAGCAGGACGTAAAGGAATTACTTGATCGTTCGAGATCGCCTAGCATTGCTGATGATATGCATACCGAGAAAAAAGCCACGACAGAATCGATTGACAAGTCCAAATCCCCTAGTATCGCTAGCGAAAAGGAGGACGTAAAGGAATCACTCGATCGTTCGAGATCGCCCAGCATTGCTGATGACAAACACGACGACACAGATCCAATCACTCATTCGAAATCATCTAGTATAGCGGACGATAAGTTGAGTGAGAAAGTCTCGCTCGAAAAAACTAAAATAATCAGTATCACCAGTGAGAAGCCCGATGATGGCCATGAACCAGTAGATTTTTCTAAATCTGTGCATCTCGATGGTGCGGTTAGCGATAAAGTACACGAAGATGTATTAACTAAGACCGTCGATCGGATATCTTCCACTGTTGATGAAAAATTGACGAAATCTGTTATAATTAGTAAATCCCCCACGAGCGACAAAGACATAGTAACGGAAAAAGACGAAAAAATAGACGACGCGGATACGGATGACAAATCTCGATCATCCAGCGTAGATATTGACAAACTGAAGCTAGCCGGTGAAAAGACAGACCAGGTTACTGATCAGGACACCATTGACAAGTCTAAATCGGCGAGTATCACAAGTGTCCACACGAGTAAACTCGATGAACGAGACGCCGTTCAAGCGCTGCAAAAATTGGCTGAAACAATAGCTGACAAATCTGCTGAAAGCAAACATATTTCTGAATCACCACTCGAAGAAACGGCGCCGCAAGAACCACCAAAAGATCGATCGCGTTCCCACAGTTTGTTTGACACGGGGGAAAAAACTCCTGTGGGCCGATCAAGAACAGCGAGCTTATTTGATGATAAAGTACCTGAAGGATTGTCTTTGCTCGACCAAGCAAAGACTGCGATCCAGCAGCCTGGAGCCAATTATATTTATGACGAAAGTGACGAAGGAAAGATTTCGATGGAATCGACGAGAGAGGAAAAGTTGATACCAGATGAGAAACTCGATTCCACTGTGAGCATGGATTCGAGAAAGTCTAGTGTAGGGAAAATCGAGGATGGAGTTTCAAAACGATTCAGTCGGTCAATCCCTGAAGAAATTGCTGGACAATTATCAGACCATTGCGATATCTCGACTGTCGAAATAACGAAACTCGAGGAATACATCGTGAATAAATATATTATAAAGAAAGAAATAATTACCTCACAAATAATAGATGAAATCGTGGCACTCTATTCAATGCCGAGGCGTACGGTCGAGGAGCTTATCGAGGGTATTATTGCGAAGAAGAATGTGCCTAGGGATTCAGTTGTTAATTATCCCAAAAACGAAGACACGTCGTGTCTTTCTATCGATCATGTGGACGTGATCGACACAAAGCGATACGATATTGAACGTTATATTGATGACGAATTTATTAAGAAAAATAAAAAGATTTCGTCCAAGATGATCGACGAATTGGCTAATCGCAAATCTGTTTCAAGATACATTATTATTATGATTATCGAAGAAATGATTATCAATAAAAAGATATCGAGAGCAGGGCTCGTCGAGGATGGAGTTCTTGATGAATCGAAGAATGAGCAGCCGTTGCAATCGAGAGGCACGGATTCAAAGCGATCTAGCCTCGCGAGTATCGCAAGCCACGATCCAACGGAACGAGATGAAGAGGAGGAGATGAACTTGCCGTCGATCAGTACCGATTACATTGATTCTTCGAAGATCCTCTCGACTGTCACGGGACTCGATAAGCAGTCTCCGATTTCTGAAGAGAAACGCGTAGAAATCGAGAGTTATATAATGGAAGAATGTGTGAAAAAGGGAAGAAAAATTACGGTACTGGTTCTCGAGCAAATAATAAGCAGGATGTCTGTGCCGAAATCCATTTTACTCGATATCATTGAAAACATAATTGTCACGCGAAAAATGTCACGCAAGTCGATGGTCGATGATGCTATTTACGATGATATAGAAAGAGCGACGAGTAAGTCACCGGAAATGGTACAAGGTAAAGATCGTATTGTAGAATTTTCCGGTAAATCTACACCGGATCCGAAATCCTCGGGATATTCAACACCGGAATCTCGGCAGTACGATGACAAGTTTGGCAAAGATATGTATTCGACCGATTACGAGAGCCCGTTTCACAAAGCTTTCGTAGGTGGAATGACGGAAATTAGGACTACTCATATAACGACTCTTTCGGGTAAATCTACACCGGATTTGTGCAATACTCGTGGGGAAACTCCAGAGTCACTCTCCGATAGCATCACAGGCAGCGGTAGTCAAACGAGAGTCGAAGAAAAGCTCTCTTTGGACAAAGTCTCACCGTCGTTACACACATCGACGAGCGAATTAGCCGAGGTACCAGCAACTACAGCCCAATCAACGGTGGAGCTGGCTCCATCGATTTCCGCGACACGGGTTGCCACGACTACAGCTACCACCACAACGGTATCAACATCCGCAATCGACTCTGCTACCAAGTCGGAGGAGGATGTACCTTCACACATCGACCTAAAGGTCTCCGACGAACTTGACGTAAAAATGGTGAAACACGATATCGGACAGTTCGACGATAAAGTTTCACCGAGTGAAATTACCTCTTTAACGAAGGTAATCAAGCACGAAACTCACGAGCCTGAAGAGACTGAAATTACGACGAAGGTCGTAAGGAAAGAAATTATCGACGAAGAGGAGCCTGAAGTAATCAAAAGAATAATCCGCCGCGAAATAATCTACGATGATGATGATGATGATGGCGATAACGAGGGTGTAATTTCGAAGAAGATCAGTAGCCAAGAACTTTCGCCGGATGTCATCGAAACGATAACTAGAACTACCAAAACTATCGTAACCGAGGATATTCCCGATTATGAAATATCGGAAGTCGAGAGAGTCGCGACACACAGCGATACATCGGTGGATGCGCAAGATTCGGCGGGAGGGACTATAAGCGCGGATGTGAAAACAATTATCACAACAGTCACTACGGTTACCGAGCCAGATGGCAAAGTAACTACGAAAAAAGATGTGCAGGAAAGCACCGATGTTCTCGAAGGCGATAAACTCTTGGAAAAACTCATCGACTCGACTAAGTCGGAAGAGAGCGGAACAGTTACAGATGCTAAATCCATCGAAAGTCTCAAGACAGAGAAAATTATAACGGAAACAATTAAGACACTGACATCGTCGTCGACGAGTGCGACGACTGGAATAATACAAAGCGAGCTTCAGTCAGGCAAGACAATAATCACGGACACGAGATCGAAGGATGAAAAATCGGAAATTCTGGACACCATTGATCTCGAGAAAATTGTCGCGGAGAAGGTCCAACATCCGATATCCCCGTTAGTGAAGGATCTCATAACTGACAAGAGAAGCGATTCCGGAAAATCCTCTCCGGAAATTTCTAAAATCGGAGACTCGGAGTACGGAGGATCGACCGGGAAGTCGACACCGGACATACCGGTGTCACCGTACGCGAGAGACGGACGAGACGGTACCGTCGGTCATTCGCAGTTGTCCGGACGATCGACACCCGACAAACGCGCCGAACAACGCTCGAGCACAGCGACTCCCGAAGGATTCCGATCGAGCGAAGTAATAAGAACGATTATTACTAAAACGCGAACGATGTCCGAGGAAGGTGATATAATCACGACGACAAAGGAAATCACGGAGACGACCAACGAGAAAGGAGAGACGACGATTCTGGCAGAAAAGACCGATGTGAAGGTCGAAGACAGAATTCCCGTTATAGAGACAAGAGACGAGACGCCTTACGGCAGTGGAGACGCTTTGATCGAAGGGACGAAGAGTTTGAGCGATTTTGAGCGAGGTACGAGTCTTAGTTCCGATGTTCATAGCGACAAAGAGACAGGAGCGGTAAGTCCGCGCAGCGATCATAGCAGCGCTCACAGCAGAGCGGGAACTCACATGTGGGGCAGCAGCGAGGAACGACACACGTACTCGGACGACGAACCACCTGGTTCTCCACTCTCGACGACGTCCCAAGTTGGATATTCACCGCAATCGGCGTATCACTTTGGGGAACAGAGCTTCGGCAAGGATTCCTCCCACAAGAGTATGGAATTTTCTGAAGCAGATATGAGCAGCAGTTTCTACGGGGATTTACCCGATGTACCACCGCGAACTACTATTTCGGGTACTGCTGTAAAGAGTCCTTACACGGAGTACACAGAGGCTTCCGGTATCAGCAAAACTGAAACGAGTGACGCTGATTTTTCATTTAAAACATTCACCATCGAGAAGGAAATTAAGAGCGGATACGGAGAAAAATCCGGTGGCAAGCGATACGTCGACGATGCCGATCTTGACTTTGAGAAAGTTCTGATGGAGCGGAAAGAGATGATGAGAGACAGGGAACATTCGAGTGTCGCGGGAACTCGTACCGGTTATACGAATGGAAATCTTGGGAAAGCATCTTCTTCAACATCCGCGAGCGACGATGCCACCAAGAAGGAAGAAACGAAGAAGGAGAAGGAGGATCCGGTTGCTGGATGGGGCACGCCTCTTGGTCTACCATCACCAAAACCACCGAGGAAATTTAATTTAACGAGTACAGCAAGATTAGCGACTGACTCTACGGATATATCACCGGACTCGCTCAATTTCGATCTTATCAACGACTGGGGCGAACCACTGAGATTACCCTCGCCGGCTCCGATCGCCGACGAGGCCTCGAACAAAGGCGCACCGTCGACCCCGAAGAAAGAAAGAAAACAGCCGAAAAAAGTTATAACCGAAAACCTGAAAAATAGAAAACGCTCGGAGAGTCCATCGAAAAACGAGAAAAAATCTAAAGACTCGAAAAATAAAATTCAACCGGTTTACATGGATCTCACATACGTTCCTCATCATGGAAACTCGTACTATACGTCACTAGACTTTTTCAAGAGAGTCCGTGCACGGTACTATGTTTTTAGTGGTACCGAGCCAAGTCGTCAAGTTTACGACGCCCTTCTCGATGCTAAGAAAACATGGGAGGATAAAGATCTGGGTAAGCTTATTCAAATATCTGTAAATATATGTAAATTTTTGTTGGTTTTTTAGTAGGAGGCAGGTGATATTAAGGTTGATCGATCACTAGAGACAATCCAAGATAGAAAGCTGATTTTTGGATGTGTTTTAGAAAGAGTTTTAATCTTTGAGCTTGCAAAATTTTAAAACGCTCTGACGTCCAGTTCTTAAGATATGCGGTTTCAAAGTTATATAAATTTCGCTATATAGATATACTCCATAGATAAATCGAGCCATATTCAATGCTGCATGTCTCGGCTTGTGCACGGTACAAATCGATGACATTTTTACGAGACACTTATTTGGCATTGATTATTATGGTAATGATTTTTAAACAAAAAATCTTGGATTTTTTTTTTTAGATTTTGTTATTGCATCATTTAAACAATCTAACATATAAAAATGTATGTATTTTCCACGTTCCGTTGAAATCAATCATGATGATTGTTAAAGGAAATATTTTTAAGAATGGTGATTTGAAAGTTATTCAAGAAACTGGAGTTACTATTATTATTATAGTAGACTATCCACCTTAAGATGCGTGATCACACACAGTTTCCGCCCGAATGAAAAATAACCGAATGGATTTTTCCTCACCCATTTATTTATCTACGTTCCATAGATGAAGAATCGAAAAAAGAAGTGGGGGGGAAAGTTCTAAGGGGGTTGCTCATCGGGAGATTTTACCCTTCTGAGACAAGCGAATGCCGAGCTAAAAGTTAAAAATCACGCGACGAATTCGAGACATGATTGTGAGCAGCGTTTCACGTAAGAACAGTCGAGTCGAAAAGAAAAGAATAGAAAAGAAGAAACGAATGTAGGTGAGGGCGACATTGCACACGGCGGAAGGCCGAATAAGGGATGAGTTAAGCCGCGTCGACGTTGCGGACTCGCGCGCACCTACGAAAACGCTCATTGACTCGGTCACGAACGTCCAAAAAATTCCGTTGCATCCCTTTGGTAAAGCCACGTATAGAGTAAGAATGCCGTGACAAAGTTGCTACTAAACTATATATAGGACAAAACTATAGTCATTTGTGTGACTTTACTATTTATATGTGTGCGATCGAGTGTTTCCCTCGATTCCTCGTGTCATTTTGCTCTCGCGTTTACCGCGTTAAATAGTTGGACTGTGTGACCCAGAACTTTGTGGATTTTGAACGAATAAGCACGTACCTCGAGAAGTGATTCAACCGAGAACGCGTTTAAATGCTGAATTCAGAGATTGTGGAATATTTTACTATGTCATCCGGCATTTCTGGTCAATGGAATGAATTTTAGCTCTATATATATATGTTTGTCTCTGGTGAATTAGTCATTTCGG